>JAODAL010018291.1:0-75168 GCA_025379985.1 Phyllomedusa bahiana
GGGCAATAGCATACATCAATACAAAAATCAGGGGGCACACTAAAAATAAGAAACACAAGGTAAGGAATATTGGGAAAATGCATTACGGGTAAGGAAAATATGAAAAACCTGGGACTCTTAGTTTTTGCAGTTTTTGATCAAAGATTGTATTAAGCTCACCTCCCAATAGCGTCAAGGCATCCCAGCACAGGTGAGTCCCTAACACTGAACATGTTACCTCACTAGGAGTCAATTCAGACTACAACATCTCAGGGCATGATAGGAACCTGCTATTGAATTATCCTGCACCAGTTTAAAAGAGGTAAGGGGACTGCAGCAAGCCAATGAGGTTGCCATTCCTCAAATAGACTTCAAAAATCAATTAGGCTGTGCACATCGATATATTTTGAAAAATGTAAGCATAGGTGCACACTGAAAAGGCAATAGCATACATCTAATACAAAAATCAGTGGCACACTAAAAACTAAGTGAAACATCAAGGTATATAGGAATATTGGAAATGCATTACTGCTAAGGAAAATATGAAAAACCTGGGACTCTTAGTTTACAGTTTTTGATCAAAGATTGTATTAAGCTCACCTCCCAATAGCGTCAAGGGGATCCCAGCACAGGTGAGTCCCTAACACTGAACATGTTACCTCACTAGGAGTCAATTCAGACTACAACATCTCAGGGCGTGATAGGCTTGCTGCACTCCCCTTACCTCTTTTAAACTGGTGCAGGATAATTCAATAGCAGGTTCCTATCACGCCCTGAGATGTTGTAGTCTGAATTGACTCCTAGTGAGGTAACATGTTCAGTGTTAGGGACTCACCTGTGCTGGGATCCCCTTGACGCTATTGGGAGGTGAGCTTAATACAATCTTTGATCAAAAACTGTAAACTAAGAGTCCCAAGTTTTTCATATTTTCCTTAGCAGTAATGCATTTCCAATATTCCTATATACCTTGATGTTTCACTTAGTTTTTAGTGTGCCACTGATTTTTGTATTAGATGTATGCTATTGCCTTTTCAGTGTGCACCTATGCTTACGTTTTTCAAAATATATCGATGTGCACAGCCTAATTGATTTTTGAAGCTTTGTTGATAGAGCTACTTTGCAGTTAAAATTGAATACAGCAATTTTGTAGTCACCACAGGTGAATTGAAAGGTGCCAAAAATACCTTTTAATATCCGAATACATTTCAGAAAGGTGTTGATAGATCTACTTTGCAGTTAAATTTGAATACAGCAATTTTGTTTTGATTTGAGGGATTTGAGAATAGCTGTGATTTGCCGTCTTTTAATAAGAGACTGTCAAAAACTCTTCCATACCTTCTCAAATTTTTATATTTCTGAACATGGAGCGAAATGCAGGTGGTAAGCGAGCAAAGAGGGGGGTAGGACATGGAGGTAGAGGTTACGAGAGAAGGTTTCTCCCTTTCCCGTGCTGGGGACAAACACCCGGGATGCCAGCGGTTTTGTCAGTTGCAGGACCGTCAGGCCGGGCCTCGCTGGTTTAGGGGCCCGGGGAAACTCAATAACGAACACGTCCCCCAATCGTCCTTCAGTGGTTTTAAAGCAACCTGCATCTAGCAGTCTTTTTCCCCCCCCCCTCGGGCCTCCGCAATCACGGCCACAAATGTTTGTCATCAAACATCCGGCCAACATGAAGCAACCCCAAAAAGTCCCAAAATCGTGTACCCACCCCCAAATGGGGAAAAACCATTTTCTGAAACCTCTTTGATAAAAAAGCGGTTGGGTCAGAAGGATTTTAAAAGATAAGGGGGCCAAAGAGGGTGATTTTCTCTGCTCCCGAGCCCCAGTAAATGGGGGTTTTTTATCCGAGGAGGAGAAAGGGGAAACCCCTCAATTGGCAAAAATCCCGGGCGGCCCCGGCAACGCCCTTTCAGCCCTCTTGCTTGTAGCCCGCAGCTCCCCGGGTGCAGAATTCAGGACGACGAAGTCACCTGTTTTGGGAAAAAGGATGGGTGGGTGACACATTTGCGGATCCAAAAAGTGGTCTTTTCAGCAGAATTTGCTTGCGAGCGGGTTCATTCCCCCTGGAAAAAGGAGGGGAAAACGATGGGGGAGTGCAGTACGGGTTTTTCCGCCTCAAAAAGGGGGAGGGCCCGTCCCCAGAAGTCCGCCCGATTTTGATTCCGCCAGCCCCGGTCAGCCCCAAACCCCCTCCTCGCTTATCCCCGTCAAAAAAAGGGCCAAGACCTCTCAAGCCCGGGCCTTCTTTGAGCAAGCCTCTGATTTCCCCCCCGATGTCATAAAGCCCCCCTTGCCCTAAACGCATAAGGGAGGGGGCAAAACCTTTGGGGGGTTAACCACCACCAACATGTCTAGTCACATGCAGCGAAATGCATGAGTTGAAATGGAGGCAACACTTGGCCAAAAAAGGCCAGACCGACGCCGGGCCTCCAACCACTGTCACACCCTCTGTCTCCGCCTCTCCTCCTTCGCCACCACCAAGCGTTTCCTCAGCTGCCCATGTCTCTCAGAGTCCATGATCAGAGGATCAGCCTCCGCTTCAGCCTCCACCGTCGCCCGAGTACCACAGCACCACCAGAGACCCATCCTACCCCTTCTCCTTCCGCCAGTTTGACGACCTGCACGCCGTACAGCGGCCAGTTTAGCAGCCAGCCTTCTGTCTTCCAGGTTTGAGAGCAGAAGAAACACTTTAAACCCAAACCATCCCAAAGCCAAAAGCCTGAATGTCGGCATTGCCAGGCTTTTGGCCTTGGAAATGTTGCCTTTCTGTCTGGTGGACACAGATGTTTCTGTCACATCATGGCCTTTGCCTGCCCCCAATACCAGATGCCGAGCAGGCATTTCTTTGCCAGAAAAGCCGTCCCTGCCCTGCCAGCCACGTGTCATCTAAAATTTCAAGCGCGTTGTCTGCATCTGTGGCCTGGAAAAGTCCATCTGACCACTGACACATGGACTAGTAAGCACGGCCAAGGCCGCTATATCTCTGTGACAGCTCACTGGTGAGCTGGGTGGATGTCTCTGGGGGTGACGGTGCTCTCAGGCTCGGCGCACGCTCTTCAAAACCGCAGGATGGTGCAGGGTTCTTTCCCCCAAGGTCCTCTGGTGGCATCACGTGCCCAGAGAAACCAGCCGTGTTGAAATTAATCTGTCTTGGAGACCGTCCACACACAGGTCAGAGCTGTGGACGGCTCTCTCCCGCAACGAGACCGAGCGCTGGCTGAGTGACAAGAACCTTGTGCCAGGCAAGGTGGTGTGCGATAACGGCGAAATCTGCTGGCCGCCCTTAAGATCGGTAGGCTGGAGCACATCCCTTGCCTAGCACATGTCATGAACCTTGTCGTCCAGAAATTTCTAAAGAGCTACCCGGGTCTGGACTGCCTGCTGAGGAAGGCTCGAAGTCTAAGTTCGCACTTCCGCCGTTCGCACACCCTGCTTCGTCCCGCCTGGCTGCGTTTGCAGCGTAAGCTCGCCTCCCCTGTCAACCATCTCATTGTTGACGTGGCAACACGCTGGAATTCCACCCTCCACATGCTCCAGCGATTGTGGCAGCAGCGCAATGCCATTACGCAGTAGAAGTGACACATGGCCTGACAAGCAGCGGTGCGAACCTCGGGTGTTGAGCCACCGAGAGTGGAGGCAGTGAAAAGAGCTCTGCACCATCCTTGCCAGTTTTGAAGAAGCCACCAAAAAGGTCAGTGCGGACGACGGAAAATCGTTGACACTCTGAAACAACAGGTCCCACCAGCGACGGAGGAGGAGACGACACACGATCGGACACGGAGCCTTTCTCTCCGTCGAATCCACAAGGCCCGACAGTTTCTCAATTTTATCGGTCTTCATTAGGTTGTGGTTCGGGGTCCATGGCTAGTGCAAGGCAGCACATCAGCTCTCAGGGTGCATCATCTCAGGCAAGTCAAGGCTGTGTTGAAGCTGTGCCGGAGGAAGCGGAGGAGGAGGAGGAGGTATTCCTAGACACCGATGTTACCGACGTCCCTGCCTTGGAAAGAGGTTGGCGCGAATTTGAGGCGGAGGAGGAAGATGAGGAAGATCAGTTTGCTAGTGCCCCTCGACCCAGAGGCTTGGGAAATCAAGGCTCCATCTCTCACATGAGTGCTTGGATGCTCCATTTCCTCCAACATAATCCTCGCATTAAGGCCATCAAAATGAACAACAGTTACTGGGTGGCCACCCTCCTGGATCCCCGGTACAAAACAAAACTCAGCACTTTCCTTCCACCCACCCAAATAGAGAGTAAAATGCAGGAAATGGAGACCTTGCTGATTGATCAACTGGAGACATCTGTTGCGTCTGCTTAACGTTCCCCAAATGTCACGGTGGAACAACATCAGCGACGTGACAGCAGTAGAGTGCAAAATAGCCGTAGCAGCAGCAGCAGGCAAGGTGGCAGAAGCCTAATGGGTGACCTCTGGCACCTCACCAACGCATGCAATGCAGGCACACATCCAACACACAGAGACCAGCTTAAGATCATGGTGCACGACTATCTGCGTCTCAACACCACTGTTTTTGTATGTGTTCCGGACCCAATAGACTTCTGGGTAACCAAAATGGACCAATGGCCCGAGCTCGCTCGCCACGCCATAGAAGTGTTGTCTTGCCCAGCAGCCAGCGTCATATCTGTGCGGACCTTCAGCACAGCTGGAGGAGTCATTACAGACAAACGCATCCGGCTTTCCACAGATAATGTGGATCGTTTGACTTTCATCAAGATGAATCAGGCATGATCTCTGGATGTTGTTGGCCCAATTGGCGAGGTCACCGATTAGTCGCGGGTCCACTTCACATTCCTCTCCACACAGAAATGGTCCTCATGAAAAACTTATATTTAAAAGGATCATTTCTTACTGCAATTTTTATTCTCAATTCCCAACAGTTCATTTTGCTGGTTTTGCTGTGAGGAGACTGTAAAAGACAGCAAGGTTTCATGACAACACCGTATTCCATTTACTCACTTTATCTTAAGAAGTTTTCGCATTGTCAATGGTTTTGAGGTCATGTTGCTGTGAGATACAGCTATAATAATGGTCCTTTGGAACAGACATGTGCCATTTCTCCCTCACAATTTTTAGTAGTGGCTGAGAAGTCATATTTATAAATTTTTGGGGTCATGTTGCTGTGAGATACAGCAGTAATCATGGTCCTTTGGAACAGAAATGTGCCATTTCTCCCTCACAATTTTTAACAGTGGCTGAGAAGTCATGTGTAATTTTTGGGTCATGCTGCTTTGAAATGCAGCAATACTACGGGTCCTATTCTAAAAAATGTTGTTTCTAACAGACATTTGTTTTTCACAATGGTCAAGAGTGGCTCAAGGGTGATGTTGCTGTCAGAAACAGGAATAGGTAGGACACTGTTAATGGACACATATTGCAAAATGACTTGTTTTTGCAAGATCTTTAACATAGCTATCAATCCCTGTATTGATACAACCCATTTAATACAATTAAAAAAAGAGAAACAAAGACATGGTGGGATTCCATCCTATTTAAAAAATGTGTTTTCTAGAATTAAACTACTAAAAAACTTGCATGTACAAAATAGCTGGTAAAAAAATTCCTCTGAATTGTACAAGGGAGGTACAGGAAAACTTGACCAGATGTAGGTTATTCAGAGGACATGGAGTATAGAGCACGGACAGAGAACAAAGTACAGAGACAATTTCCTCCAGCACGTTGAGTAAAATGAGAAAAAGAATGCCAAGAAAAAGTGCACCTGGGTGGAACAGGAGCGTTAACCACCAGTATTTCCAAGTGAAGCTCAATTGGTCCGCACTCATACGGAGGGGCAAGCGCTACCAGGAAAGGACAGTATATGTCCAGTTCAACTAAAATGGTTTTTGAAAGACTCCTTTTTCCGACACTTTTTAATCTGGGGGTCATGCAGGTTTGGGGCTCATGCTGTGGCCCAGGACAGTAATAGTCAATGTCCAGTGAAACTTAAATGGTGGTTGAAAGACTTTTTCCGGCACTTTTTAATCTGGGGGTCATGCAGTTTTGGGGCTCATGCTGTGGCCCAGGACAGAGATAGTCAATGTACAGTTCAAGTAAAATGATGGTTCAAATAATACTGCCTTCTGGCACTTTTTAATTTGTGGGTGATGCAGGTTTAAGGGTCATTCTGTGGTACAAGACAGGGATAGTGAATGGTCTGTGACTTTTTTTCTGTGGCTTTTATAACCTAAGTGTATTGCCTAAGATGAAGCACATATCCATTTGACTGTTGTATATTTTAATTCCAGGTTCTCCAGCCCTGTTTGGGTGTAAGAATGAAGGTGTTGTTGCTGTCCCATAGACTTTAATGGTCATCGGCGATCATCTATCATTGACCATCGAATATCTTGTCGATGATGGCCGACTATCGACCATCGACCGATGTCGATAGCCAATGTAATCGCTCAACACTATTAATTAAAAGTTTTTCTCTTGCTGTGTACCATAAAATACACGCCATTGTAACACGCTACAAAGCTGCTAGTTTTTGGCTGCTCAATTCTTTTGGCGCAATTTTACATCCAGGGTTAATTAAGCGTTGTTTCTGCTGCTGTGGTGACTAAAAGAAACCGTCTTTTTCACCGGCAAAAAAAAAACATTTTTCCTGTAG
The DNA here is from genome assembly GCA_025379985.1 of Phyllomedusa bahiana. Classification (NCBI taxonomy): domain Eukaryota; kingdom Metazoa; phylum Chordata; class Amphibia; order Anura; family Hylidae; genus Phyllomedusa; species Phyllomedusa bahiana. The sequence continues at coordinate 6,601 of JAODAL010018291.1, forward strand.
TATAACTCACAACTGAAGGTTAATTACAAGTTTTTCTCTTGTTGTGTAGCGTAAAAACAGCCATTGTAAACCTACAAACACTTTTGTGCGGCTCAATTTTTTGGGCAATTTAAAAAGGGGTTTTTTAGGCATTGTTTGCTGTTGTGGGACTAAAAGAAATCTCTTTTTCACCGCAAAAAAACTTTTCCCCTGTAGCACAATTAAAAAACCAAATTTTTAAATTTACAAGTTTTTTTTGCTGTGTACTGTAAATACACGCCATTGTAACACGCTACAATGCTGGTTTTTTTTGGTGTCTTTTTCTTTTTCCCAAATTTTACACCGGGGGTTAATTAAGCTTTGTTCGTGTTGTGGTGACAAAAAAAACCCTTTTTTCACCGCCAAAAAGACTTTTTTTTCCCGGTACATAATTAAAAAGCGATGGTTAATTACAATTTTTTTTCTCTTGTTGTGAGGTAAAATACCGCCATTGTAACACGCTACAAAGCTAGTTTTTTTTTGGCTGCTAATTTCTTTTGCGCAATTTACATCCGGGGGTTTAAATTAAGCGTTTTTCTGGCTTTTGTGGTCATAAAAGAAACCCCGCTTTTTCCCCGGCAAAAAACAAATTTTCCTGTAGCATAATTAAAAACAAAGGGTTAATTACAATTTTTTTCTCTTGTGTGAGCGTAATATACACCCATTGGACACGCTAAAAGCTGGTAGTTTTTGGCTCTCAATTCTTTTGCGCAATTTACACCAAGGGTTAACTAAGAATTTTTTTCTGCAGTTGTACCATAAAAAAAATTTTTTTTCACTGCCACAGAAGAAATTCTGTAGCAAAAATTCAAATCCAATTGTTAATTAAGCCTTTTTAAAGTTTTAATTCAGAAAAATACACAGATTTTTTTAAACGGCTCATACAAGTAAATTTTTTCCTTCCAATTTGGGAGGGCAATTTATACCCAAAAAGGGTTCCCCCCAAGCTTCTTAAGGGTTTTCATTTGGAGTCAAATACAGGGTGTGTATTTTCATTACAGATACTTCATCAAACATTTTTCTTTTTTTAGAACAAACAATGTCGACAGAGAGGGCGGGGCTCCTCACCTGCAAGGGGCATGGCACAAACTTTTCGGGAGGGGCCCGGTCGCAGCAGAGCAAGGGGACGTCCAGCGGGGGACACCGGTGAGGCCACAACTGCCCCCTTTTCACTAGCGGCCGTGTGCGACTAGAAACCCCAAGGGTTTTTTGATTGTTGCTGGGTCATCCATTTCCTCCCAGTGACATCGAAAAACCCCAGCCAAGGTCGGTCGGATCTCAGACAAAACCCCTTAGTTGGGATGGCCCGGGACGGGGCAGCGGCCCTCACCTGTCCTAGCCCGCCTCTGTCCCATCCGGTTCCCTCAGCCCGAGATCACTATGTGGTCTGGGCTCAGCGCCACTAATAGCGAGGATGAACAATTTGAGGAGGGGAGTCAGCAGTACTTGGCAGGAAGAAATGGGGGCCCAAAATCCCCTGCTTTTTGCAGTAACGGGAAAGTATAGTGTAGAGAGTGGCATGGGGTCAGTTGTGAGGGGGCAGCCTCGCATACCAAGACCCGGTGATGAGGACAGCATTTACGATGAAACACAAATAGATGATGATTGAGCCGACCGCAATTTTGGGGGCCGGGTGAAGCAAGGGCTTCATCACGTCAGGGGAAGAGGGGTCGCTTGCGGTCGGGGTGGCCAGCCAGCAAATGGGTTGGTGGGCCGTAGCGCAGGATAGCACAGTGTGAGGTTGGGACCAAGCGGCCACGGGGTAGAAAACCCGCCTTCGCAACCCCAAAAAGGTAGCGGCTAGGGGGTCAGCGAGGCGCGGGGTATAGTCACTCATTTTTAGATTTGGCGGTAAAATCAGCAATCTGCGGGTTGGGGTTCTTTGCTAAAACACCGAGGAGCCCAATAGGCATATGTAAACTGTGGGCAAAATGAAGCGGGGCCCAAGGGGGCTAAGTTGGGCCCACGGCCCCCCGCTCAACACATCAGCGTCACCCTCCAGTGGGCCCGGGGGGAAACGGGTCAGATTTTGGGGGTCCCCTCCGCCGCAGCAGCAGCACGGCCAGTGGCACGCATGCCATTGCAGCCCTCAAGGCCAACCACTTCTAGAAGGGACTGTTTCTCTTTGGCATCACTCCCGGGGCCATATGCCCTGCTCCCCCGCTCTCATGGCTCCACAGTCATTAGGAGGGGATTGCAAAGAGACAAAAAATGCGTCCAACCACCCAAGGTGCAGAAAACTGACCCTGTCCTGTCCAAGTTGTTGGTACAGGGTCCCCTTTTTCCCAATGGTGGACTTCCCCAAATTTAGAGAAAATGGCTTGTGCCAGCCGAATGGGGGAGAATCCCCAAACCGAATTTATTTTTCCCAAAAAGGGATACCGCACTTCATAAATAAAGGGGGAACGGAAAGTTTGGCCAGTCGTTGAGCTTTTGGGTTTTTTCCAAGGTGCACGGCAGCGCGGACATCTGGAGCTGTAACTACGGTCAGGGGGGCCATACTGTCCTTTTCAGCCCACTGGGTGAAGTGCTTCCTGCCCAGCCACCAACAACTTGGGCCGGAGCGCCGCTTTCTCCTCCCCTTTTCAAACTGGGCTCCCCGGCCCAATGTCCCCCCTCCTCTTTTCCCCCCACCCCACCATCCAGCTTTCACAAGACGCCCATCATACCACAGTGTAGGGGGACAGGGTGTCCACAGTTTAACAAACCCCGGGTTGCCCGGGGGCGAATCACCGGGAGGAACTGCACCCGCGCACAGCAAGAAACGTGTGTGGATTTTCCGCGCCAACTACAAATCGGAACCATGTGACGGACAATGGGGGTAACATGGGGTCCCCGCTGCACCGGGGGAGGGATGGGCCCTGCCCCTGCATGGCGATGTTTTTTCAATCGGTTGTAAAAAAAGTTCCTGAAGTCTTCCACCGATCTTCAAAGTTCGGGAAATGGCCAGAAAACTGTGCATGCACTTCCCCATTCCTACAACCCGGGAACACCTGCCCGAGTTGCAGCGGCAGAACGCCCTCCCCAAACACATCTGATATACAATGTTACCACCCTTTGGGGAATTCCACCTGCACATTTTGGAACCGACGTAAACAAAAAACCATTAACGATTTTTTTGATGATCCAGGTGGATGGGATTCTCCCCTGTGAAAAATTTGATGTCAGCCAGTGGCCGCTCATGCGTAAACCCCTGCTGTTTGTTGAAGCCATTCGGGGAGGCCCTTATTTGTCAGCGTAGGCCCTACGGGATGAATAACGCTTTCCCCACCTTCTGTTACATACGGTGTGTATGGCTGGGAGTCCAAGGCAGGGGCAAGACACAAACACAAGGAGGCACTGGGTCTTGATCTGGAACAGCAGGAAAAGGGAAAGGACCCAAGTGGGGATAGCAGGAGACGGCGAGCGGTAAGCAGGTCACTCGAGGTTTCAGGGGGGATGCGGGGAGAGGAACAAAGGGAAGGGAGTTCCTGGGCAAGGACTGTAACAAGCGGGAGCTAGGACACAATACTCAAGGGGAAAGTAACAGGCTTGGGAGTTTATTAGGACCGGGGCAGGAAACAGGAAAAAAGATGGCAACCAGCGAAAACACTCCACCATTTTTGATGGGGGCAAACTTAAGGGCAAACACAGTAGCAAGTTCCACGGATAGCAGTAGCCCCCTTCATTACCCCCCTCAAAGGGGCCTCGGGCGATACCTGACTGGGGCCCTTTTCCCCGGATGTCTTTGATAAAATTTTTTATCAATCGAGGAGCATTGATGTTACTCACGGGTTCCCCCAATTTTCTTGGGGCCCCATAACCTTGCCACTTAAATGAGGTATTGCAGCGGGTTCCTGAAAATTCTCGGTCCAGGATTCGCCCACAACAAACTGTTTTTTGCCCATCGTCCCCACTGCATCGGAGGAGGGGGAACCGCCCTGGAAAAGGGGTTGGCCCCCGGCAGGTTTTAAAGAAGAGATCATGAAAACAGGTGGATCTTCATAGGGGTGGGAGTTTGGCCGAACAGCTACTGGACGTTTATTTTGATGATCTTTATGGCCCGACAAACTTCTGCCCCAGTTTTGGGTGAAGGCACTCTAAGTTTCAAATTTCGGGTGACAGCCTACCTTATCCTATTTTAAAAGTTGGTGCTGGTCTTTTCGACTTTATCTGCCATCTTTTTGTAATTTTCTTGGCCCTCTTATTTTTTTCCTTTCAATATTAAATTTTTTCTGAGGTAAGACCTTTTTGCGGCAGCGGGAATAGCGAACAGGGGGGAATTAGGAAGTATGTTTGGATGGACCCAAATTTGCAAAGAAGGCGTTTTTTTGGTGGAGGCATTTTTGGGAGTTGTTGAAACGAAAATTAAAACCACAGGAATAATCACCCCAGTTCTTTTTTTAGGTGGCAAAAAAACAAAGGACTGTTCCAAAGGGTCTGATTAGGGCTTTTTCATCTGTCCATTAGATTGTGGATAAAAGGGCGTTGATAGTTTAATATCTGCCATTGGCAAAAACTCCCCCAAAAATTTGGGATGTAAACGCCCCCCACGATCCGAGATCACTTCATCGGGAACTCCATCGGGCAAAAACCCAAATTCGAATTTTGAGGTCCCCGGCCCTTTGGGCAGAGGGTAACCGGTACTGGGATGAAATTGCCCCCTTTGGTGACCGGCAACTCTATGAAATAGTTTTTTTTCCCTTTGAGGTGGCGGGGTCTACGAAAAAGCCCAGGAAAATAACCCCAGGCGGGGGGGACTGGCAAAGGTGTAAAAAAACCCTGGGGGGGAAACGTGGAGTCTTGCATGGGGCACAACTTCACTGATGCCCCAAATATTTCCTTTTACATCCTGTAAAAAATTGGGGCCACCAAAAGAATCGGGATAGAAATTCCTGTGTTTTTTGCACCCCTTTTGTGCCACAATCTTAAAAACATGGGTAGTCTCAGGATTTTCAGTCTTACTTTTTGGGGAATATAGCTGCCCCGGGGCCCACACTTGTTCTTAAGACTAAATGCACATCACAGGGGGTTAGACAACAAGGGTCGGTGCCATGGCCTCTTTATTTCTTAAGCAAGTTTTTAAAAGGTTTTACCCCCACCCAGTAGACTCAGGAAAAATTTGTTTTGAGCGGACTAGTGGGGGTGGAACTTTGGGAAAACATTTTTGTGCGCATCCCCTTCCTTTACGGATCGGCCGTATGAAATTACAAAAATTAAATTGATTGGGAAAAAGATCCAACGAGTTTGGGGAGAGAATAGCTTTTTGGGACTCAAATTTCCCCAAAATTAGGGGTCGTAAAGAACGATTTTTGGTGAGGTTTTCCCTGAAATGGTGTCTCCACCCAAAAGGCTCGACAATCGCTAAATTTCTTTATTCCCCACATAAATTTTTCTCAAGATGAAAAACGCGGGAGAAAAACGCCAAAGTAAAAACTCTTGTTCCTGTTCTCTAGATAGAAAACCCCAATACACAGTCGAAGCAATTCCACAAAAAGGGACATCGGGGTCAGGTAAATAATACAGGGGCTGTAGTGAACTTGGCTTTTAGGAAGGGAAGGACTCTTGTGCTTGAGGAGACCAAAAAAAAAGCTTTTTGTTCTTGTCAACTGGTAAGGGGAAAATTTTTCGAGAAATTTTTAAATAAAGCTATAGAATTGGCAAAAACCTATAAACGTTAAACTCCTTTTGTTTCGGGGGAGAAAGGGCCAGTCTACTATTGTTTTAATTTACTGGGTCCATCGTAGACCATAGGCGAAAAAACAAGAAAGGAATTGGATCCAGTCGAGGAAAATTCACTTTTTTCAATTTGATGTAAAGGGTTTTCTCTCAGACTTCTAGAAAAAGGGTTTCACATGTCTCGGGTTTCTTCCCATTGATTGGAAAAAATCAAAATATCTTTCCCGGGGGAGATGACATAAATTTGGTCCAGGAGGTCTCTAAAGATTCTTTACGAAGTTGGGGGTGGCTTGGGCATTGCAAAGCCAAAAGGCAAAACAATAATCAAAATGCCGAAACGGCCCAAAAAGGGCTTTTTTTTCCTTTTCATCCCCCGATCGATACAACTAAGTTATGGCGCCTCGTATCAACTTGGAAAAAATTTTGCAAAGTTGTACTCTTTCCGAAGCTCGGGGGCAGTGGTAAAGGAAACGGTTCTTTATGGTAACTTTTTAATTCTCTAAATCAATACAAGGTCTCAAGGGAAACCCTCTTTCTTTTTTTAAAAAAGAATATGGGGGCCCCCGCTGGTGGGAAGTGGCGGATGAACCCCTTAGCCAATTTTTCTATGTAATCCTTCAAAGGTTTTTTAATTCGGACCTGCCAAAGGATAGATGTTTCCAAAGGTATTGGTGCACCCGGGAAACAATTCTATGGGGCAACATAGGTCGGTGTGGGGGAAGCTTTTCTGCTTCTTTTGCTGCGACCCCGCAAATTCCAGGTATATAACGGTACTCTATTGACTTTTTGCTTGAACTGGGTCTTCAGGGGCCCGTTCGAGTGAGCTGTTAAACGCCCCTCTCCCACTGGGAACTTTTCTCCTTGGTTCCCCCGTTAAAATGGATTCTGTGCTTGCAACCAGGGGGGAACCCCGGATGACGGGAAAGTGTGGGAAGAATAATAAAACACAGTACTTCATGATGTTGAAAAAAGTCATAAATTCAAGTGGTTCGGTCCTTGATCCCCGGCCCAGAGCTCATGGAGATTTATCAAAAGGTCTCCATTACCAGGCGAGGTCTTTTTTTATCTTAACCCAAGTTTTCGAGCAAAGAAAAAGGTCCATAAAAATTACCCAATGCCCCAGAGTCCCAAAGCCCAGGGGGGTTTTCCACTGGGGGTTACCAGGAATTAATAGGAAGGAAATGAGAGTCTTTTTTTCTCTTTCTTAATTTGCGGGGCCCCTGGAGATGGATGGACAATGCTTTCTCGGATAAATTTGTCTCTGAAACAATGGATTCTATCTGAGCAGTCAGGATCCATAAAGGCTGCCACCAACTCCCTTTGGGGGCTAGGGGGTTGATAAGGAAGTTGGTCGACTTAAGAGAAGCATAAACTTCCCCAACCATGTTCTTCTGTCAACGCCTCCACTTTAATATAGAATCTATTGCATAGGTTTCACTTCCTGATTTTCGCGATTTTCCCAGGGGTTCCTTGGGAAAAGGGGACGGGAACAGATGGGGTCTTGGTAATAGTTAAATACCCATTTTTTGTCGCCCCTTTAGACAGCCGGGGATCTTCGGTGCAAATGATTTTTGAAAGCACCAAAACCAAGGGGGCTTCTGCAGGCCTTCGCTTTTAATGACTGCTAGTCCTTTCCTAAAAAAGACATCTTTCTGCATCATTCCAATTGGTGTCGATTGCCCCCCTCTTAACTCCATTGCATAAATGGGACGGGGGGTTTGCCCTGACGCAATGCTAGGAGGCTGCTTTCCCTGTAGCACCACGATTTGGATCGTCAAACTTTACTCATGCGTCAATGAAAGTCCCCCAGGTGTTCAAACGGGGGCTTTGGGGCCCCAATCAAGGCAGCCCAGGAATTGCTTTAGTGTAATAGCTAATAGCATAGCACCTTAACCTATCCTCGGAAAAGTTTGGGATTTTTCTCAAAATAAAATTGCATTGGTTAAGGAACCCCCGGGAATTTTTCAGGTCCCCGCCAAATCTAAAGGAGGCAACTTAGGGCTCACTACCGGGAAAAATGTGGGGGGTCCGGGCGCTTTATTTTCCCAAATGGAGTATCCGGCGGATAATTTTTGCCGGTTTTCACGTAGGGCTTGAATGGTTTGCCATAGTTGGATGCTGTGGGAGGTCTGGCCCTTTAAAAGGGCTATTTATCCCCCAATTTCCTGCATTCAGTGCGCATATTTGCCAAGGGGTGAAGTTGCTTGATGCAGCTTTTGGTTCCCGCCCCCGGACTCCCTTTTGGGGTTGATTTTTTTAGATATGGTGTGTATGGGGGGAGTCCAATGGCAGGGCTAAGACACAAACACAAAGGAGGCACTGGAGTCTTGTCTGGAACAGCAGGGGAACAAGGATCCAAAGGGGAGGAGTACAGGAGACGCGAGCGGGGAACAGGTCACTCGAGGTTTGCAGGGTGGACTGCGAGGAGAGGAACAAACTGGAAGGTGAGTTCCTAGGCGAGAGGACTGTAAGCTAAGCAGGAGCTAGGACACAATACTCAAGCAGGAAGTAACAGGCTTGAGGAGTTTATATAGGACCTGGGACAGGAAACAGGAAACAAGATGGCAACCAGCTGAGACACGATCCACCATCTTGACTGAGGGCAAACTTAAGGGCAAACACAGTAGCAAGTTCCACGGTATAGCAGGAGCTTCCTGACAGCTTCATGTCCTGGAACAGATGCTGAAAAATCTGTCTGGGCAGGGGACTGGAGACGTGGCGACTACATCTCGCGGCCACATGAGTCTGGTGGGGACTGAAATGGAGGTGGAGGAGGAGGAGGACCTTGGAGCAGAAGCAATGTCTGGAGAAATGAGTGGATTTTCTACCCAGGTGACAAGAGAGGAGGAGCAGGAGCAGCTGGAGGAGGTAGATGGAGATGAGGAAGACGAGGCAGATGACCTGCAAGCACCGGCAGTATACAGTGGAGATGGAGGCAGGGAGCCTCTCGGAGTCACTTGGGCAGATGGCCCGCAGCATGCTGATTTGCCTGGCTAGTGACAGCCGAATAGTCAGCATCCGGCAGAGAGATGACTTCTGGCTCTCCACCCTATTGGACCCTCGCTACCGGTCCCAAATGGGAGCCTTTTTTCCCAGCTCCTGAGAAGGAGGACAAACTTAAATACTATAGGGAAATCCTCCGTAGTCAGTTGGCCACTGCCCATGTGCGGCATCGTCCCTCCTCAGACAGGTCTGACCGGGGGGGTTCTTCAGCGCTCACAGTACTACTGCCGCGTCTGCTGGGGGAAGGTGGGGGGGGGTTGGAGCAGTACCAGTTCCATCAGCAGTAACCTAAGTCTGGAGTCACTGATGAGCAGTTTACTTCACCCGCCTAGTGAGGAGGGCAGTCGCCAGCAGCAGCTGCAGCAGGACCTGGAGCAGTCCCTGAACCAACAAGTGGTGGCCTACTTGGACAGCACTCTGCCACCCCAGTTAGAAGATCCGCTGGACTACTGGGCAGCCAAACTGGATGTGTGGCCGCAACTTGCCGAGTTTGCAGTAGAGAAGCTGTCCTGTCCGGCCAGTAGTGTGGCATCAGATCGGGTGTTCAGTGCGGCGGGGTCCATCATTTCCCCAAGGAGCACCCGCTTGTCCACGGAAAATGTGGAACAACTGACCTTTATCAAGATGAATCAGGCGTGGATCGGCCAGGATTTCCACACACCAATGCCTTAAGCGTCAGACTACATCAGCCATGACGCCTTACCCACACTGTGAGAAATGAGTCTGGTTTCAAATGACCTGCCTCAGCCACTATTCTGATGCCACCACCCGCCTGATGCCACACATCTGCTGACAATTTCTCCATCTGCCACCAACCATCTTTACCAGGGACTGGTATTGCCACCCACCTCCACACTCTGTCATTGTGCCACTCTATGACCTCATGCTGCTGCTGCTGTTGCTGGTTCCGTGGCATCCACACTGTGTCATTGTGCCACTCCGTGGCCTACTACTGTTTTTGCCACCTCCAGAATGTCATTGTGCCACTCTCTGACCTCATGCTGCTGTGGCTGCCGCCGTCACCTCCACACTGTGTCATTGTGCCACTCTGTGGCCTACTCCAGTTTTTGCCACCTCCAGAATGTCATTATGCCACTGTCTGTCCTCATGCTGCTGCTGCCGTGCCCTCCACACTGTGTCATTGTGCCACTATGTGGCCTACTCCTGTTTTTGCCACCTCCAGAATGTCACTGTGCCACTGCCTGACCTCATGCTGCTGCTGATACCGTGACCTCCACACTGTGTCATTGTGCCACTGTCTGACCTCATGCTGCTGCTGCCATGACCTCTAAACTGTGTCATTGTGCCACTCTGTGGCCACCTCCTGTTTTTGCCACCTCCAGAATGTCATTGTGCCACTGCCTGACCTCATGCTGCTGATGCCGTGCCCTCCACACTGTGTCATTGTGCCACTCTCTGACCTCATGCTGCTGCTGCCATCACCTCCACTCTCTGCCATTGTGCCACTCTGTGGCCTACTACTGTTTTGCCACCTCCAGAATGTCATTGTGCCACTCTCTGACCGCATGCTGCTGCTGCCGTGCCCTCCACACTGTGTCATTGTGCCACTTTGTGGCCTACTCCTGTTTTTGCCACCTCCAGAATGTCATTGTGCCACTGCCTGACCTCATGCTGCTGCTTCCGTGCCCTCCACACTGTGTCATTGTGCCACTGTCTGACCTCATGCTGCGGCTGCCGTGACCTCCACACTGTGTCATTGTGCCACTCTCTGACCTCATGCTGCTGTGATCTCCACTCTCTGTCATTGTGCCACTCTGTGGCCTACTACTGTGTTGCCAACTCCAGAATGTCATTGTGCCACTGCCTGACCTCATGTTGCTGCTGACGTGCCCTCCACACTGTCATTGTGCCACTGTCTGACCTCATGCTGCTGCTGCCGTGACCTCCACACTGTGTCATTGTGCCACTCTGTGGCCTACTCCTGTTTTTGCCACCTCCAGAATGTCATTGTGCCAATGCCTGACCTCATGCTGCTGCTGCCGTACCCTCCACACTGTGTCATTGTGCCACTGTCTGACCTCATGCTGCTGCTGCCGTGACCTCCACACTGTGTCATTGTGCCACTCTGTGGCCTACTCCTGTTTTTGCCACCTCCAGAATGTCATTGTGCCACTGCCTGACCTCATGCTGCTGCTGCCGTGACCTCCACACTGCGTCATTGTGCCACTGCCTGACCTCATGCTTCTGCTGCCCGTGCCCTCTACACAGTGTCATTGTGCCACTCTTTGACCTCATGCTGCTGCTGCCGTGCCCCCCACACTGTGTCATTGTGCCACTCTCTGACCTCATGCTGCTGCTGCCATCACCTCCACTCTCTGCCATTGTGCCACTCTGTGGCCTACTACTGTTTTGCCACCTCCAGAATGTCATTGTGCCACTCTCTGACCGCATGCTGCTGCTGCCGTGACCTCCACACTGTGTCATTGTGCCACTCTGTGGCCTACTCCTGTTTTTGCCACCTCCAGAATGTCATTGTGCCACTGCCTGACCTCATGCTGCTGCTGATACCGTGCCCTCCACACTGTGTCATTGTGCCACTGCCTGACCTCATGCTTCTGCTGCCGTGCCCTCCACACTGTGTCATTGTGCCACTGTCTGACCTCATGCTGCTGCTGCCGTGACCTCCACACTGTGTCATTGTGCCATTGTCTGACCTCATGCTGCTGCTGCTTTGACCTCCACTCTCTGTCATTGTGCCACTCTGTGGCCTACTACTGTTTTGCCACCTCCAGAATGTCATTGTGCCACTGTCTGACCTCATGCTGCTGCTGCTGTGCCCTCCACACTGTGTCATTGTGCCACTCTGTGGCCTACTCCTGTTTTTGCCACCTCCAGAATGTCATTGTGCCACTGTCTGACCTCATGCTGCTGTTGTGGCTGCTGCCGTAACCTCCACACTGTGTCATTGTGCCACTCTATGGCCTACTTCTGTTTTTGCCACCTCCACAATGTCATTGTGTAACTGTCTGTCCTCATGCTGCTGTGGCTGCCGCCGTCACCTCCACACTCTGTCACTAATGCTGCCACCTGAGCTCTCAGCCTGTTTTTTTCCAGCTTTCGCTTGCATGACTTTATCAGGCTACATTCCCGCTTGAGTTTTTTTGTCAGTTTTGCCCTCTTAAGTGCCCAGGGAATTTTATAGTGAAGCGATTCTAAGAGCGGCGGCAGTCATCTGCGTGTCATACTAAAACACAACATTGTATGAAGACCAAACCAAGCTCCCTCTGCATATTTAAGCATGGCACAACATTCTACAGCACCCTGCAGGCTCTGTGCAGCCTGGAAATAGCTGTTTTTTAACGCGATTCGTCCCGAAGTAATTCGGACCGAAACAAATTTTGTCGGAAAATTCGGGAATCGAATTTTTGAGAAATTCGCCCATCTCTAGTGGTGGCTTACTTGGACAGCACTCTGCCACCCCTGGTAGAAGATCCACTGGACTACTGGGCAGCCAAACTGGATGTGTGGCCGCAACTTGCCGAGTTTGCACTGGAGAAGCTGCCCTGCCCGGCCAGTAGTGGGGCATCAGAGAGGTTGATCAGTGCAGCGGGGGCCATCATTACCCCAAGGAGAACTCGCTTGTCCACCTGAAATGTGGAGAGACTTACCTTTGTCAAGATGAATCAGGCATGGATCGGCCAGGATTTCCATGCACCAATGCCTTATGCATCAGATTAGATCAGCCATGACTCCTCATCAAAACTTTGAGAAATGAGTCTGGATTCAAACTACCTGCCTCAACTACTATTCTGATGCTGCCACATGGCTGATGCCACACATCTGCTGCCATTTCTCCATCTGCCACCCACCATTTTTACCAGGGACTGGTATTGCCACCCACCTATGCACTGTGTCATTGTGCCAATATGTGGCCTACTCTTGCTGCTGAAAACTCCACGCAGTGTCATTGTGCCACACTGTGGCCTACTGATGTTGCTGCTACCTTCTCAATCTGTTATTTGCCACTCTGTGGGTTAGTGATGTTGCTGCCACCTCCACAATCTGTCATTGTTACACTCTTTGAAGGTGGAAGTAACATTACTAGCCCTAGAGTGGGACAATGACAGAGTGAGAGGGTAGCAGCAACATCACTAGCCCAAAACCTGTAATTGTGCCACTCTTTGGCCTACTGATATTGCTGCCACCTCCATACTGTGTGATTGTGCCACTCTGTGGGATAGTGATGTTGCTGCCACCTCCAGACCGTGTGATTGTGCCACTCTGTGGGATAGTGATGTTGCTGCCACCTTCTCAACCTGTCATTGTGTCACTATGAGATGGTGGCAGCAACATCACTAGCCCACAGAGAGGCACAATGACAGAGTATGGAGGTGGCAGCAATATCAGTAGGCCACAGAGTGGCAAATGACAGATTGAGAAGGTGGCAGCAACATCAGTAGGCCACAGAGTGGCACAATGACACAGTATGGAGGTGGCAGCAGCATGAGTAGGCATCAGAGTGGCACAATGACAGGTTGAGAAGGTGGCAGCAACATCACTAGCCCAAAACCTGTAATTGTGCCACTCTGTGGGCTAGTGATGCTGCTGCCACCTCCACACTCTGTCATTGTGCCACTCTGTGGGACAGTGATGTTGCTGCCACCTTCTCAACTTGTCATTGTGCCACTTTGAGAAGGTAGCAGCAACATCACTAGCCCACAGAGTGGCAAATGACCGATTGAGAAGGTTGCAGCAACATCAGTTGGCCACAGAGTTGAACAATGACAAATAATGGAGGTGGCAGCATCATGAGTAGACAACAGAGTGGCAATTTGACAGTTTGAGAAGGTGGCAGCAACATCACTAGCCCAAAACATGTAATTGTGCCACTCTGTGGGCTAGTGATGCTGCTGCCACCTCCACACTCTGTCATTGTGCCACTCTGTGGGCCAGTGATGTTGCTGCCACCTTCTCAACCTGTCATTGTGCCACTATGAGAAGGTGGCAGCAACATCAGTAGGCCACAGAGTGGAACAATGACACAGCATGGAGGTGGCAGCAGCATGAGTAGGCAACAGAGTGGCACAATGACAGGTTGAGAAGGTGGCAGCAACATCACTAGCCCAAAACCAGTAATTGTGCCACTCTGTGGCCTACTGATGTTGCGGTCACCTCCATACTGTGTGATTGTGCCACTCTGTGGCCTTCTGATGTTGCTGCCACCTCCATACTGTGTGAATGTGCCACTCTGTGGCCTACTGATGTTGCGTCCACCTACAAACTCTGTGATTGTGCCACTCTATGGCATACTGATGTTCCTGCCACCTTCATACTGTGTGAAAGTGCTACTCTGTGGGCAAGTGATGTTGCTTCCACCTTCTCAACCTGACATTGTGCCATTTAAATGTTATATGGATTAATATGGCAGCCTTCGCACCACTGACTACAGGCGTAATTTACTATCAAATAAGTATAACACAATATGCGTACAACTGAGCTCTTTGCAGCAAACAGACGCACGGACTACAAGAGTATTTAAATGTTATATGGATTAATATGGCGGCCTTCGCACCACTGACTTCAGGCATAATTTACTATCAAATATGGATAACACAATATGAGTACAACTGAGCTCTTTGCGGCAAACAGACGCACGGACTTCAATAAAACTATTTAAAGGTTATAGGGATAAGTTATGCCGGTTTTTGGGAACACTGACATGCAGTGATTGCAACAGAACTGAAAACACAGGGACAATTTCAACTCCTATCAGAGGTCTACTGGCCAAAAAAGTGGTATAAAACAATTATTTTTCAATTGAAGATCACAGAACACACTGAGCTGCAAAATATCTTCCTTTCAAATGCCCATTAAACTTAATGGTGGTGGACAGGCTGGACTTTAAAGTTCAGCCTGAAAGATGGGGTAATGATCTTTCATGGGCGGTTTGGCTGTGGACTGAAGATCTTTGGTAGGGTCATTGGTGCCCTGGAAGTGAACTGGCATTCCTAGCCAGACCCCTTGATTGCTGTCTTGCCGGTTGCTGTATGACAGGCAGCTGGGGGATCTCACTTGCACCTGACTCCTTACTATGATTGTGGTAATCATGTGGTTTTAAATAAAACTTGGCAACCTAACACCAAATATGACGTGTTGTGTATTTATTCAAAAGTGTATATAAAAAAAATATTTATATATATACATACACTCACCGGCCACTTTATTAGGTACACCATGTTAGTAACGGGTTGGACCCCCTTTTGCCTTCAGAACTGCCTCAATTCTTCGTGGCATAGATTCCACAAGGTGTTGCAACGATGCTCAATTGGTACCAAGGGGCCCAAAGAGTGCCAAGAAAATATTCCCCACACCATGACACCACCACCACCAGCCTGAACCGTTGATACAAGGCAGGATGGATCCATGCTTTCATGTTGTTGACGCCAAATTCTGACCCTACCATCTGAATGTCGCAGCAGAAATCGAGACTCATCAGACCAGGCAACGTTTTTCCAATCTTCTACTGTCCAATTTCGATGAGCTTGGGCAAATTGGAGCCTCAGTTTCCTGTTCTTAGCTGAAAGGAGTGGCACCCGGTGTGGTCTTCTGCTGCTGTAGCCCATCTGCCTCAAAGTTCGCCGTACTGTGCGTTCAGAGATGCTCTTCTGCCTACCTTGGTTGTAACGGGTGGCTATTTGAGTCACTGTTGCCTTTCTATCAGCTCGAACCAGTCTGCCCATTCTCCTTTGACCTCTGGCATCAACAAGGCATTTCCGCCCACAGGACTGCCGCTCACTGGATGTTTTTTTTTTTTTGGACCATTCACTGTAAACCCTAGAGATGGTTGTGCGTGAAAATCCCAGGAGATCAGCAGTTTCTGAAATACTCAGACCAGCCCTTCTGGCACCAACAACCATGCCACGTTCAAAGGCACTCAAATCACCTTTCTTCCCCATACTGATGCTCGGTTTGAACTGCAGGAGATTGTCTTGACCATGTCTACATGCCTAAATGCACTGAGTTGCCGCCATGTGATTGGCTGATTAGAAATTAAGTGTTAACGAGCAGTTGGACAGGTGTACCTAATAAAGTGGCCGGTGAGTGTATATATCTATATATATATATATATATATATATATATATATATATATATAGTAGTTTGGGTCAATTGTAGTGAGTGGGGGTCCATCTCGTATCCAGAATTCATGAGGTCACGATGTAAAGAGTTAACTGGTGTTATTTCTGTTTAATGCATTGCTATTTGGATTAGGTGTGTGTGGTGGTCAGAATAAGACAGTGTTGAGAGTGGTACTAGCACATATTAAACCATGCAGTTTCACAGAGTCACGGGCAGCTTCAGTCTCAAACTTCCTATTCGGTCTGTGGGCGGGTCTACAGTAGTGATTGGAAAATCAGCTCTGCTATTACTAGATGAGCCTGTTAGTTTGAAATGAATGCAGGAGAATTGTAAACTGTAGTGCACAAGACTACAGATGGTTAAAGCTTGTCAGTAAGTAATGTAAACAAGCTTGTGTGCTGAAGATAAGATATGGCAGGGAGTGAATTACCATGGTTGAACAGAGGATACTGGAACACTGAGAGCAGAAAGAGAGCAGAGAGAAGTGTTTGATAACACAGAGAAACTTGTGTACACAAGAAGTAGATAAAATCTCCTCTATCTCCTAAACAAAGCAAAATCAGAACAGCTATGTATATGGTTATAGTCTTTACTTTTTGTCTACATGTTTAAAGCTAATTATTGCCACGAGCTGCCCCGCACTCATACTACTGGCAGTTACTTACCCTACTGCGCTCCTCTGCCGGCCAGCGCAGGGAAATAAGATACCTGGCTGTGTGACAGTTAAAAAGCGGGGTAGATGGAAGAGTTTCAGGGAGGCTAGTCCTGATCTAACACACCCAACAAATTTGCCAGATTGGTGGATGTGGAGGATATCAGTTCAGAAAGAGTGATGCTGCAGTAAGACACTTCCCCTGTCTGCTCCAATAAGGTGGGGAATATTTACTCAGGGCAAACTAGACAGGTGCTGGTAGCTGGGGACTCTATTATTAGGGGAACAGCTCCACTTTAAGATTAAAAATAGACAAATCACCAGGTCCTGATGGTATACACCACCATGCCTTAAGGGAATTAATTGATGTGATAGACAGGCCCCTATCCTTAATATGTATAGACTGTATACTAAATAGGGTATGTTCCAAAGGATTGACACATAGCAAATGTGATGCCAATAATTAAAAAAAGGGGTCAAAAAGTGATCCTGGAAACTATAGGCCCTTAAGTTTAACATCTGTTGTAGGTAAATTGTTTGAATGTTTTCTGAGAGTATCTCACTGAAAATAAATGTATAACTCCATTTCAGCATGGGTTTATGAAGGATCGGTCCTGTCAAGCTAGTCTCAGAAGTTTTTATGGGCAGGTTAATTCTAGATTGGATTAGGGTGAGGCATCAGATACCATATATCTGGATTTTTCTAAAGCATTTGATTCGGTGCCACATAGAAGGAGAATGCTTGGACTGGGGGATAATGTTTGCAAGTGGGTACGTTACTGGCTCAGTGATAGAAAGAAAAAGGTGATGATCAATAGTACACACTCAGACTTGGTAGCCCAACAGTAACAGGGATCCAAGGAGTCAGTATTGGTCCCTATTGTTTTTAATATATTTATTAATGAACTGACAGTGGGATTGCACACTAGAATATAATGTTTTGCAGGTGGTACTAAACTGTGTAAAGTAGTTAAAACAATAGAGGATAAAATACTATTACAAAGGGATCTGGATAAGTTGGAGGCCTGGGATTAGAAGTGGCACATGAGGTTTAACCCTGGAATGCATAACTCGGGCCTTTTAGGCCCACAAGCTTTCTTGTTTGCTATTTTCTGTAAGAGCGCGTTAACACGGCACAGGACAAATACTGGTCGGTTTGCCGGCCGGTATTTGTCCTGTTTTGCGCCCGTCCCCACGGCCACGGGGGGGACGGCTTTTCTCCGCGATGAGCGGAGAACAGCCCTCCCCCCTCCCATTGAGCAGCACATCTTCCATCCGGAAACCGGACGGAAGATAGTGCATGTTCAATGTTTTACCGCCGGCGACAAAACCGCCGGGCGGAAAACCCGTGCAGTGGGGACTGCTGCACGGGTTTTCCATAGAGCACACTGCTAATTTTCGGCCGGTTTTTCAGGCGGTCTGAAAAACCGCAAACCGGCTGAAAAACCGGCCGAAAACCCGTGCCATGTGAACATGACCTAAGATTACTTCAGTTTGAATTTTGAAACTCTAGGTATTCCTCAAGTTTGTAGATGTTGGTAATTTGCAGTTGCTTATATAGTTTTATGGTATACATTTTGGTATAACAATGTTTTTTGGGAAACCACATATTTACATAACATAGGCCTTTTAGGCCCGTATTATGTTTATCAAATACTCATCAGTTTGTGTCACAAGTTACTGTGTTATTGTAATCAGGGTTGCTGGGGACAGGGGTGGATCATGCCTATGTGTAGAAAGACCTATGATAATGTCATAGCCATGTGATCTTGGGAAGGAGACTGACTCCTCCTTCTCAACTTCACAAACCATGACATTATCGCAGATCTGGTGGTTTTATGTACAAACATAGAAGGATGATGTATTGCTTATTGAAAAACAAAACATGGAAAAATATCTCAAAACAGGAACTTTATTCTTATATTGGACTTACACTTCTGGCAGGATGTCAAAAATCTTGTCATATTCCTATTAGAGAATTATTTCTGGACCCACATTCTGATCCATGCAACAAAGCAACTATGTCAGTGAACAGATATGAGGATAAGCCTTCGATTTGATGATAAGCGAACTCCTTTGAGGTTGGAAACGGATCAACAAGCACTTATTAGTTAGATTTGGAATATTTTTTTTATCAAGAATTGTATGCATGCTCTACAATCTTAGTGATAATGTAACAGTGGATGAGCAACTTGTAGCCTTCAGAGGACGTTGCAAGTTCATTCAGTTTATGCCTAGTAAACCAGCCAAGTATGGACTGAAAATATTCTGGATGTGTGATTCTGCCAATTATTATGGGATGAATGGACTTATCTACTGTGGAAAAGAAGTTCTCAGAAAGATCTAAGTTCTCTCATTGTAAAGACACTTGTTCTACCAATTTACAATTCTGATAGAAATTATAACAATGGACAATTACTTTACAAATGTTGAGCTAGGCAATTTCGTGTTTGAAAAAGATCTTACAGTTGTTGTGTCATGATCCGCCTGGTATTTGACCCTGGGGCTGTTCTGTTGAGGCTATGCCTTCCAGCACGGCAATGGTGAATAGCTGCATTGTGCACTTTCCAGGTGCAGTACGTCTGCAATCAGGCCCAGCTATTTAGCCCAGCCTCTGGCTCCAGGCTGGGCCTGAGATTTTCCTGACATGCTGGTTTCCTGGACAAGTCCTTTCTGTTCTTGCTCCTCTGAGTTTTTCCTGGACATTCCTCTGGACAGTCTGTGTCCTGCCTGGTAAAGGTTTGGATATATTTGTTTCTGCTTTGTTCCTGGACTCTGTGGGCGACATGTATGATCGGGCTTTTCGCCCGTTCTTTGGCGTATTCTGCGCCTCCAAGCCTGAATCCCCCTGTCGGACGTGGGGATGCAGTGTTAGGCGCAGCGTTCGCCACTTTCAGCTGCACCCCGCATGAAGGGGCGGGCAGTGGGCGTGGTGCGGGCGCGGTGTGGGCGTTCTGGGGCAGGACGCGGCGCGCTCATATACTCCGAGGCATGTACGATGGCGAGTCGGCAAAGCGAGGCGCAATGCAGCGCTTGGCAGCTCCGACAGGCAGACCTGTTTTTTTTTTTGGTCTAAATCCTCCGACAGAGGCAAAGTGAAGCAGGATCGGAACATGCGAGGAAGCAGATAGAAGATCGCGACACAAATCTCGGCACTTCGCTCCGTGCAGCAGGAGTATGATTCTGAAAAAATCGCCTTTATAAAGGCGGAAAACAGTGTCAGAAGAGAGCTGAACATAAAAAATAAAAATAATTAAAAAAAAAAAAAACACTTTCCAAAACTCTAGAACGGCGCAATATCAAGAATTATGATATTTGAAATTGCCGGGAAATACAGTAATTCAAATTCTGAAACCTATTCTCATTGGTCGGCATAAACCAGCCAATCAGAATAGGAGCGACAGTGAACCACTAAAACCTATGGTGAAGGATTGACCAATCAGAATCCACGGCGGGATAATTCAAAATACAGTAAAAAGACAGAAAAGAGCTGATTGGCTGAGCTAGCGGGGGCTTGGCTAGCTCGGCCAATCAGAATAGGAGCGACAAAGACCCATTCTAGTCAATGGAGAAGTTTAGACCAATCAAAATCAAAGGCGGGATAATTCAAAATACAGTAAAAAGATAGAAAAGAGCTGATTGGCTGAGCTAGCGGGTGCTTGGCTATCCCAGCCAATCAGAGCGCGAGCTACTTCTCCCATTATAGTCTATGGAGAGATGGGCGCTCTGAAATCTCGGCTCTCAGCGCCGTGCGGCATGAAGTATTAATCAAAAAATTATTTTTATTAAATGTAAAACATTATCAGATAAAGAGCCGAACCCTTCTTTACAAATAAAGCAGTTAAAAACCCGAACAACGCGTTTGTCGCCGAGACCGGCGCTACATAGAGAATTGCAATAGAGAGAATTGCCGGGAAATACAGTAATTCAAATTGTTTAAGCTATTCTCATTGGTCGGCATAAACCAGCCAATCAGAATAGGAGCGACAATGTCCCATTATAACCTATGGAGGAGAATTGACCAATCAGAATAGGAGTGACAATGTCCCATTATATCCTATGGAGAAAAATTGACCAATCATATTCAAAGGCGGGACAGTTCAAAATACAGTAAAAATGCAGAAACTAGCTGATTGGTTGAAGCGGCGGTACTCGTCCAGCTTAGCCAATCAGAGCGCGAGCTACTTTCTCAGAGTTCTAGGGGGAAAAGAAATTCTGAGCGCGCTCTGTGATTGGCTAAGTTAAAAGAGGCGCCATTATTTGGACCAATGGGAGAGCGAGCGAGCTCCTATGGGTTTTCTAATGCAATCTGAAGTTAAAACTGTACATGGCCGAAATCAAATTATAACACTACAGAAGTTGTACCGATGTGTATATAAAACTAATGATAATATGGGGGTAACAAAAAAAAATATTAAGTAAATAAATCATGTTTATTTCTTTATTTTCGTTGCACCCATACTATTGATCCTTGGCTAACGAAAATAAAGAAATAAACATGATTTTATTGATTTAATATTTTTTTTTTCGTTACCCCCATATTATTATTCTTTTTTTATACACATCGGGACAACTTCTGTAGTTTTATCATTTGATTTTGGCCGTGTACAGTTTTATTTCAGATTGCATTAGAAAACCCATAGGAGCGTCGCTCGCTCTCCCATTGGTCCAAATAACGGCGCCTCTTTTAACTGAGCCAATCACAGAGCGCGCTACCTCCGGCGCCGAATCATAGGCGCAGCCCCGCACTGCGCCTCGGACCCGCACTGCGCCTAAAACACTAGCGAGGCGCGGCGGACTTTACATGCTATGTATGAGCACGTCCCGGCCCCGACATAAATCAGGCGCAGATTCCGCCGGAAAACTGGCGGAAAGGTGCGCCCCGACCCGGCGAGCTTCATACATGTGGCCCTGTGTTTTCTTTTTTCCACGTTCCCAAGGATCCACCTTTTGTTATTATTTTTGTGTTGTATGTTTTTGTTTTCTTTAATAAAATCCTTTTTGGCATCTATACAACAACGTGACATGTTGATACTATGAAGCCATAGCAACAAGATATTCCTTGGGTTATGAAGCACAATCCACAGCAAGCACTTTATAACAGGTTCTTTGGTTTCAGCAACAAAACAACAATGGTGTCTTACAAAATGAAGAAGGAAAAATCAGTTATATTACTCAGCGCCATGCATCATGATTCCAGTATTGACAGCAATGACCAGAAACAGAAACCAAAAATCATCCTGCACTATAGTAAAACTCAATAAGGTGTGGACAAGATGGATGAAAGGGTTGGAGAATATTCATGCAAGAGGCTAACAAAACATTGGCCTTTAGTCATGTTTTCAAATATACTTGATGTATCAGCCCTTAATTCCTACATTATTAATACTGAAAGTCATCCTGATTTCCATGCGAAGAGGGGGGACAAGAGACGCTTATTCTTGAAGGACCTTTGCCATGAACTTGTAATGCCTCAAATGATGCTGCGAAGCAACATAAAATGCTTGCCAAAGCAAACTAGAGAAGCTATGAAACGGTGTGACGTACATTTTAGAAAATTCCAGATCCAGTAGAAAGAAAACGAAAGCATTGTTTTATTTGTCCAACAAACAAAGACAGGAAAACGGAGCGTTACTGTACCATTTGTGGCGAAAACGTCTGTAAAGACCTTCAGAAAATATAACATGGGTAAATTGTTTGGAAGACCAATAAAATTGAAAAGGAAAAGTTAAAGAAATGTGGTTGCATCTTGTTTACATTCTAATACCCTTGTGTGTGTATTTATCATATCTTACTTTGTAATTTGTTAATAAACTTGCTACATGATTAAAAGGATTCATAACATGGAATACATAACGCGGGCCTTTTAGGCACATTTACTTACTTTTTTGGTGTTTTCTGCAAACAATTATAATTACAATTTTGTGAATTTTTTTCTTATTTTACTTGGCAATTTTACTTGGCAAATAAACTTATAAAAGTTATTTATTTGAGTTCCTCCATATGATTTGCACATGGACCTAAAAAGCACGTGTTATGTGAAAGTGTAGATTTCTAATGTCATGCATACTAGGGTTAACTCATTTAAATGCAAGGTTATGCACACAGGAAGAAAAAATCCATTCCATGATTACTTGTTAAACGGAAAATCTCTGGGTAAAAGTGATATGGGAAAGGGCTTGGGAATCCTAGCGTACAGTAAACTTAATAGTAGCAGCCAGTGTCAGGCAGCTGCAGCCAAGACAAATAGGATAATGGGAATAGAGATGGGTGAATTGATTCTAACGAAGTGGAATTCGTTTAGAATTTCAGGAAAACTTCGGTTCTTTTGTATTCATTTAAAGAAAATGCGTTTTTACAATACAAATAATACTTCATTTTTGGCTGCTCAATTCTTTTGCGCAATTTACATCAAGGGGTTAATTAAGAGGTGTTTTTCTGCTGTGGTGACTCCAAGAAACCGTCTTTTTCACCGCCAAAAAAATACAATTTTCCTGTAGCATAATTCACAAGCGAAGGTTAATTACAATTTTTTTATCTTGTTTTGTAGCGTCAAAGATACCCCATTGTAACATGCTACAAAGTAGTAGTTTGTGGCTGCTAAATTTTTTGCCGCAATTTACTTTCCCAGGGGTTAATTGAGCGTTGTTTTTCTGCTGTGGTGACTCCAAGAAACCGTCTTTTTCACAGCCAAAAATTACAATTTTCCTGTAACATAATTCACAAGCGAAGGTTAATTACAATTTTTTCTCTTGATGTGTAGCGTCAAAAATACGCCATTGTAACACGCTACAAAGCTAGTAGTTTGTGGATGCTCAATTCTTTTGCGCAATTTACATCCAGGGGTTAATTAAGAGTTGTTCTGCTGTTGTGGTGACTAAAATAAACCGTCTTTTTCATCGCCAAAAAATAAATTTTTCCTGTAGCATGATTCACAAGCGAAGGTTAATTACAATTTTTTCTCTTGTTGTGTAGCGTAGAAAACACGCCATTGTAACACGCTACAAAGCTCGTAGTTTTTGGTTGCTCAATTCTTTTGCGCAATTTACACCAGGGGTTAATTAAGCGTTGTTCTGCATTTGTACTCAGTAAAAGAAACTTTGTTTTTCCCCGCCACAGAAGAAATTCTGTAGCATAATTCATATCCGAAGGTTAATTAAGCCTGTTTGTGCTTTTATATTCAGTAAAATACACAGTTTTTAAACGGCACATACAAGTCAATTTTTCCTGGCCATTTGTGGAGCGCAATTTATATCCAAGGGTTACCCAAGCTTCTTAGTGGGTTCATTTGGAGTCAAATACAGGGTGTTTTATTTATCATATACAGATATCTTCATCAAACAATGTCTGTATATTTCAGAACAAACAGTATGTCAGACAGAGAGGTGGCAGGCTCTGCAACTGCGAGTGGCAGAGGCACAAACATTCCAGGCCCAGGTAGCAGCACAGCAAGGGGAAATCGCAGCAGGGGTCACTCGGTGAGGCCACAACTGCCGCTGTCATCTAACGGCTGTGTGCTGACTAGCAACCCAAGGGTTCTTGATTGGTTGACTAGGTCATCCACTTCCTCCCAGATGACATCTGACAAACCCAGCCAAGTGTCGGTGGGAACCTCAGCAAAAACCTTTATTTGTCATGGCCCGGGTGGGGGCCAGCGGCCTCATCCGTCCTCAACCGCCTCTGCCCCATCCGGTTCCCTCAGCCAGAGATCTACTATGTGGTCTGGGCTCAGCGCCACTATTATGCGAGGATGAACAATTTGAGGGGGGGCAGTCAGCAGCTACTTGGCAGCGAAGAAATGGGGCCAATACCCTGCTTCTTGCAGTAGGCGGCAAAGTATAGATGTGGAGAGTGGCTTGGGAGGTCATGTTGTGAGGGTCAGCCTCTGCATACCCAAAACCGGTGATGAGGACAGCAGTGATGATGAAAACACAAACAGATGATGATGTAGCCGACCCCACTTGGGAGCCGGGTGAGGCAAGGGCTTCATCTTGTCAGGAGAAGAGGGCGGGCAGCTTGCGCGTCAGGCAGCGGCGCAGCCAGAAGTGGGTTGTGTGGCCGTGAGTCAGCAGGATAGCAGCAGTGTGAGGTCAGGAGCCAAGCGGCCACGGGGTAAAAAACCCGCTTCGCAGGTCCAAGAAAGTAGCGGCACAGGGGCTCAGCGAGGCAGCGGCGATAGTAGTCACTCAGTGCAGAGCGTTGGCGGTAAAATCCGATACTCGGCGGTGTGGCAGTTCTTTGCTAAGACACCGGAGGAACAGAATATGGGTATATGTAGAATCTGTGGGCAGAAAGTGAAGCGTGACCAGGGAGCTAATGTTGGCACCACGGCCCTGCGTCAACACATGCAGCGTCACCATCCGATGGCCTGGGAGAAACGTGGCTCAGATGTGGTGGTCCATCCTGCCGCCGCCGCAACAGCAGCAGCAGCGCCCAGTGGCACGCATGCCATTGCAGCCAGTCAAGGCTCCACCACCTCTGCAGAAGGGAGCGTTTCTCTTTGACATCATCTCCCGGCCAAGATGCTCCTGCTCCTCGCTACTCATGGCGCCAGCAGTCGTTCAGCGAGGCGATTGCAAAGAGACAACAGTTTGCGTCCAACCATCCTAAGGTGCAGCAGCTGACCGTGCTCCTGTCCAAGTTGTTGGTACTGCAGTCCCTCCCTTTCCAAATGGTGGACTCTGCAACCCTTCAGGAGAACTAATGGATTGTGCCGAGTCGAGATGGAGAGTTCCAAGCCCTTAATTTATTTTCCAAAAGGCAGTACCAGCACTTTATAAATATGTGAAAAGAAGGTGGGCCAAACCCTTTAGCTTATCGGTTTGTTCCAAGGTGCACAAAAGCGCGGACGTCTGGAGCTGTAACTACGGTCAGGGCCATACATGTCCTTTACAGCCACTGGGTGAATGTGCTTCCTGCCAGGCACACCAACAACTTGGACAGGAGACGCCGCTTTCTCCTCCCCGTTGTCAAACTGCGGTCCTGCGGTGTCCGCCTCCTCCACCACCACCACCATCTCAGCCCTCACAAGTACTGCTCCATCATACCACATGTGTAGGGCACAGCAGTATCACGCAGTTCTCACCTGGCTTGCCCCGGCGAACAAAGTAACAAAAGGGGAGGAACTGCTCCGCGTCATGCAGCAAGAAATCGATGTGTGGCTTTCTCCGCGCCAACTGCAAATCGGAAAACCCTGGTGACTGACAAGTGAGTAACATGGTGTCGCGCTGCACGAGGAGGGTTTGGGCCATGGCCCTGCATGGCGCACGTGTTCAATCTGGTTGTGAAAAGGTTCCTGAAAGTCTTCCACCGATCCCTTTAGAAATTCTGAAAATGGCCCGGAAACTGTGCATGCCCCTTTTCCTTTTCCTAAAAAGGGCCAGGAACCCCTCCTTGATTTTGCAGGGGCCCCGAACTTTCCTTTCCCTAAACACACTCTGATATGTGAGGGGTTTTTTCCCCCCTTTGGGAAATTTCCCAGCCGGGCACATTTTGGGAAACCCGACTGTATGAACGGGGAAAGGGGCCCAAAAAACGATTTTTTGATGATCCAGGGGGGAAAGGAGTTCCCCGTGTAATTTTGATGTCAGCCAGTGGAGCTCAAAACGTGACCCCTCCCGTTTGTTGGGGGCCATTCGAAGAGGCCACAGGACTACGGGATGAATAATGTCATTCCACTTTTTTTCATGTCCGGAAAAGATGCTGAAAAACCCTGTTGGGCAGGGGACTGGAGACGTGGCGACTAATCTCGCGGCCCATGAGTCCGGGGGGGGGACTAAAATGGGGGGAGGAGGGGGGCATTGGACGGGAAGCATTTTCTGGTGAAATGAGTGGTTTTTTCTCCCCGGGTGACAAAGAGGGGAGCAGGAGCAGCTGGGGAGGTAATGGAGATGAGGAAGAGGGAGGCAGATGCGGCAACACCGTGGCAGTTTACAGTGGGAGGGGAGGGCAGGGACCCCTTGGGTCACTTGGGGCAGATTGCCCGAGCATGCTGTTTTGCCTGGTAGTGACGCCGAATAGTAAACCCCGGGAAAAGGGGATGATTCGGGCTCTCCCCCCCTATTGGCCCTCACTACCCGGGGTTTTCCAAAAGGGGGGCCTTTTTTTCCCCCGGGGGGCCCTTTGAGGGGGAAGGACAAAGGGGGGGTAAAGAAAATTTGGGGGAAATTCCCCCGTATCAGGGCCCTGCCTATTGTGGACCCCTTCCCCCCTTAAAGGGGGGGTCGGAGCGGGGGGGGCAAGCCCTCCAACGGTTCCTATTTAAAACCCCCCCGGGTCCGCTGGCCGGGAAAAGGTGGGGCCCCCGGGTTTCGGGGGCTGTCCTGCCCACAGGGGGAACCCTTTAAGTCGGGGGTCATTTTTAAGGAGTGCTTCCCTTTCCCAACCCCCCTTTGGGGTAAAAAAGGAGGGAAAAGTTCGGAAACACCCCCACCCACAACCGGGACCCGACCCCTTAACCAACATTGGTGGCCCCCTTACTTAAAAAAAAAACTTTTCCCCCCCCCAATTAAAAATTTCCCCTTTTACTTTCTAAAGCCAAAAATTTTTCAAAATTTCCCCAAAAAATTTTTTTTTGCCCAAATTTTCCATTAAAAATTTCCCCCCTCCCCCAAAATTTGCCCCCCAAAACCTTTTTCTTTTCCCCCCAGTTCGGCCCGGGTAGGGCCCCCCCTTTTTCCATTTCCCCAAAAGAAAAAAAATTTCCACGTTTTTCCCCCCCAAAATTTTCCCCCACACCCCCCCCCCCCCCAAAAATGTTTTAAAACCCCCCCAAAAAAAGAAATTACCCAAATTCCCCCCCCCCCCCAATTTAACCCCTTAAAAAACCCCCCAAAACTTAAAAAATAGTTTTTTTGGGTTTTCCCCCCCCCAAAAAACCTTACCTACCCCCAACCCCATTTTTACCCCTTTTTGCACCCATCCCCCCTTTTTTTATCCCCAAACAACAATCTTTTTTTCCCCCAAAATTTCCCCCCAACCCACCCCTCCCAAACCAACCATCTTTCCCAGGGACTGGTTTTTGCCACCCACCTCCACACTCTTCATTGTGCCCCCTTTTTTAAAAACCTCATGCTGTTTTTGGGTTGCGGGGTTGCCAGGGGCATCCCACTGTGTCATTGTGCCACTTTCTGACCTCTTTGCTGTTTGCCGCCGTCCCCTTCCAATTCTGTCATTGTTTCCACTTAGGGCCCTGCTAGGGTTTTGCCCCCTCCAAAAGTCATTGTCCCCCCCATTTTCTACCAAATTGTGCTGCTGTGGTGTTTGGCCGTGGACCTACCCCAATTTTGTTTTGTGCCACTTCTGCCCTTTCATGCTGATGCTGGGGCTGCTTCCGTAAACCTCCCCCAATGTGTCATTGTCCCACCCCTCTGACCTAAATTCTGTTGCTCCTCCCGGGCCGTCCTCCATCCTGTCATTGTCCCACTCTGTGGCCTACCCCCGTTTTTCCCAACCTCCAAAATGTCAGTGTCCCAAATGCCTGACCTCAGCTGTTTGCTGCCGGGGACCTACACACTTGTAAATTGGGCCACTGTCTAAACCTATTCTGTCCCTGTGGCTGCGGGCCGTGACCAAACCACTGTGTCATTATCCCACTGTCTGCCCTATTTTTGTGCTGTGGCTGCTCCCAGGGACCTACCACTCCCCCCTTTGTGCCACTGTCTGACCTCATGCTGCTGCCCCCCGCCCAACCTCCACTTGTTATTGTGCCACTCGGTGGTACTACTGTTTTGCCCCCCAGAATTTTCATTGTGCCCTGCCCTGCCCTCATGCTGCTGTGGCTCCCTGCCGTCCCCCCACACTCTGTCATAAATGTTCCACCTGGGGCCCTCAGTTTTTTTTTTCCCGCGGGTCGCTGCCATGACTTTATCGGGCTACTTTCCCCCCTTCATTTTTTTGGGTCATTTATGCCCTCTTAAGTCCCCCAGGGAATTTTTAGTAAGTGATTCTAAGAGCGGCGGCGGGCATGTCGTGTCATACTAAAAAACACGACATTGTTTAAAAGCCCAAAACCCAAGCTCCCTCTGAAATTTTTAAACGCAGGGCAAAACCCGTTCTACAGCCCCTGCAGGCTCTGTGCAGCCGGGAAAATAGCTTTTTTTTTTCCCATGATTCACCCCGAAGAAATTCGGAACAAAGTTATTATTTGTGGGAAATTCGGGAAAAAGGGCGAACCGAAATTTCGAGAAAATTGGGCCCTTCTCTAAATGGGGGTTTTAAAAAATTTAGCACAGATGCCCCACAGGGGAAAAACATTATTCCCCCAAAAACAAATCACTTGTCAGACCACACATAAAATATTTTTGTACAGTTTTGGCCCAGCAGTGCACAAAAAAAAACTTTGTAGAGCTTAAAAAGATCCCAAAGGCACGAAACAAAAGTAATAAAAAAAGACTGGTGGACTGCAAAAAAAAGAAAGTTTAGCAAGATTAGGGTTATTTTTTTTTAGGGGAAAAGACGGCTTTGGGGTGACTAATAAACTTTGGTATATATATATATTTTATTTTATACATATATATATATACATAAAATTATATATATATTATATATATAATAATTTTTATTAATAATTATTTTATATAAAATTCACCCAAGATTTTTTATCCCCGGGGACTGTATTTAAAAATGGGGGATTTCCCATCTACATCTGGGAGGAAATAAAGTTTCTACAGAAAACAAAAAAAGGGGATTTTTTACTTTTAAAGAGCAGGGGGGAATTTTGGGATCTATCTGCCAGAGGAAGTTGTCTTTTTTAAATTTCCCATAAAAAAAATTTTTAAGTACTGGTTTTTGGGGAAAAAGGGGTTCATTAAAAACCAGGGATTTTTTTCTGATTCCCTTTTTGGAGTCAGGAAAAGGAAATTTTTGGTTTTTACAAAAAATGAGGAAAATTGGGGGCTTCTAACTCAGGGTTTTTTTTGGGCCTTCCTCTTTTTAACACTATAGAACAATAGGCTTAACTAGATGGACATCTTTTTTCAGCCTTATAAAGTATGTAACTATGTAAAGTACATACCCTGGTTTTAAGAAAAAAAATCTGGTTTCAGCAGTGGGTTGGACTGGAGGCTTTTTTCAGTGGAGGGAGTAAATTAAAACAAGAAGAGTTTTGTTTCTGGGTGTATAAAGGGTTTGGGGCCCAGTGGCTATTTTTTGATTAAAACCCCAAAAGGGCCTTTAGATAAAGAACTGGAAAAAGCAGTTTGAGAGCCCAAGATGTATAAGTGCCCTAAGAGTGAATACTTTGGGCTTTCTTTTCGTTTTTTTTTTTTTGGGGGAGGGGGGGGAGGCCCAAATCTTTTTGGGATGAGACCCCAAAATTTAAATGTTGATTTATTCCTCCATGCCAAGGAGCAACGTTTCAACCCCCTCACAGAGCCTTTGTCAAGCAGTCTTGCAAGTGAGCATATCAACTATATATGGGGAGATATAAAATTTAATCCATTTTATAAACAAATACATTAAATTTTAAAGATACAAAATTTCCCCATGATAAAGTTCATTTATATTTGTATTTTAAAAACCCAATTTTACAATAAAACAATCCCCATTGGTATCAGTTTACAATATTCAATAATGTAAAATATAAAAAAACACATATAAAAACATTTAAAAGGGGAAACGGAAAAAATTAATTAGAATCCAAAGTATATGGAAAAGTATGTAGATAAGAAAAGGTTAAAAAGGGGACAGCGTTCCATGTTTCGGGAATGCACATGAGGGAAAATAGTAAAACAGAAACTATGAATGGCCCCAAACTAAAAAAGGGCGTTAAAGTACAGCAATCGCGGGGGTTAGCAAAGCCCCCAAACTCACCACTGTTGGTTATGCAGACAACACAAATAAATTGATTCAGGAAATTTCCCCCTTTTTTATCCATCCCCCCAAAATTTATATTGCAAGGGATAACAAAAAACTCAGCTGCAGTATTGCAAATGTAGTGTTTCTTGGATAGCATAATAGATACTCGATAAGTGTTTAAAGCTTTTTCCCCCAAAGAGTTTGTAAGGATAATTTCCCCCACCGGTTTTTAAACGAGGTTCTTTATGCAGATTTGTTTTTGGTTTCCACAGAAAAAATTCCTTTGTGCATTTTGAAAAATTTTGTTCGCACTGGGGACCTACAGCAAAAGTTTTGCCACACTACAGATTTAAAAATCCTTTATTGGGGGAAAAAAAAGAAAGGGGGACATGTCCGGGTCTTTCCAGCGGCTCTTCCTTGGATTTACCCTGGAAGGGACAAAATTTTAAGGCCATTGAAATAGGGCTAACCCACATCCAAATCAGAGACAAAATTGCCCCTGTAGGATAAAAGTCCTTGTCAGAAATATCACAAGTTGGATTTTTTCCCTTTAAATTTAAAATCCCAAGTGTGAAAAAATACCCCAACACCGAATTTTTAGTAACGCCAATGCTGAAAAGAGACATGATGCAACATAGAATAATACAGCAACAAGTCTGGAGAGAGTGGAAGGATTTAAAAGATTGGTTTGCTGGGCAAAATAAAGCAGAATTTGTCTTCAGGCATTGCTTTTACTGGGACTCACAGCAGGGCCTCAGATATTGCAGAGGCTTGGTAACAAGGCAGCAAGTAGTTTAAAAATACCCAAATAGCAACAAAAACAAGTAGAGGGAACAGTCAGGAAAATCATGTAGAAGGGTTTTGGCAGAGCAACCTTAAGGGTACAGGTTTTTGCCACTAGGTGGAGTTTTTGCGGGATTCCAAACTGCAGACATGCCACCGGAAAACCTGGGTTTTTCGGGGGGGGGAAAAGGCAAAATATTTTTTGTTCATTAGCCCTTTGGTTGCTGACACCCTGTAGTTTGCGGGGGGTGCTATGCAGCTAGTGATGGGTTGCCCTTTCCCGGAACGGTCCCCCGTGTTGAATGGGAAAGGCCCCTTCCCCATTTTTTTTTACGGGGTTTTTGCCCGGGCTTGGGGGGCCTATAAAAAGCCTGGTGCTAGAGGTGATGAGGGGGTGTAGCCTGCTATCTGGCAGTGGAGCAGCAGAGAAGCTGATGAGGAGCTTTGGCCCCCAGAGGCTTCAGAAAGCCAGAAGCCAGGAGAAGACTGGGTAAAGTGGAAAAGTATTTTGTGGTCTAGACCACTAATATATATTATTATGTTTAGTTAGTGGCTAGGTGGGCAAGGGTTTTTACCCGGACTGCGAGAAGCCAGGTCTGTTGCCCTTTTTGCAACCGTGTGAAGCCTTTTCAGGGGGAAAATCAAAACCGGTCCCGTAGCTTTTAGCGGGGGGGAAAATGAGGAGTGTTTCAGCCCATACAAGAAAAAGGGTATTTCAAGAATAGGTAGGAAAAACCCAAAATTTCAAAGGGACTTGTTTTTTTCAAGATCTTTAACATAAAAAGAATCCTTGTAAGGTTTACAACCCCCTTTTAAATGTTAAGTCCTGAATTTTTTTGGGGCACATACAATAACAAGTATAAATTGTAATATTGTTTTTTGATTCTTTGCAGTTTTACTAGCTTTTGTAAAGAAATCCTTTGTATCCTTTATATTACTTAACCCCTTAACGCACACCCACTGACTTTTGCCGTCGGGTGGTGCAGATCGATTGTCTGCAGCAACTTCTTTTGAGCGTAGTTGCAGACATCGGTGTGCGGCGCCCGACAGGGGAAACATCCACTCCTCGGCGCTTAACCCTTTGATTACCTAAGGGTTTTTAAACCCCAAACATAATCAGTGGCTTTCCCTGCTCTGTTGGGTGATCAGGGGGCAGCCGGTGACCCCACAGAGCCCCGGGGGAAAGGAACACTTGGGGTGTGCCCCCGATCGCTTCCCCGTGTTTAAAATTACCCCAGATTATAATGGGGATTGCATTATATGGGAAAACCCCTATTAAATTATAAGATTTTAAAAAAAAAAAAATTTAAAAAAGTTTTCCCCTTCCCTGGCAGTTAAAAAAAACTGTAAACACATAAAAAAAAAATATAAAAAAAAAATAAATAAAATAAAAAATAAAAAAAAATAAATATTTAAAAAAAAAATTTTGTGCATTTCATTACAAACACAAAAAAAAAACATAGACCTTCTAAAGGGGGCCACATTACCATAAAACCGGGAGAAAATAATAAAAAGTTATTTTAAAAGGGGAAAAAGGGAATTTTTGTAACAAAAAAACAAAAAAAAAAAATTTAAAAAAAATTCTGCAATAATTTTCAAGTGAAATAACTTTTTCCCCCCCCAAAAGTAAACTTGGGCCCCAAAAAAATCCCAGGGCCCCCATTAAACTGTTGTATTTTAAAAAAAAAAAAAAAAGTTTCAACTTTTGAAAACCCCCCAAGGGGGGGGCCAAAAACTTAAAAAAAATGTACTTTTCAGGCGTTTGGCTTAAAGGGTTAAAGAACAACTCTGTTTTTTTCCCCCTTAGTTCAATATAAAATGATTTCAGGTGCACAGCAGTACGAGTAATTTTATTTACCTACAGCTGAATGCAGGATTTCTGTTTGCTGCAACAGAGTCATGTAACCACATTGAGTTGCTGAAACACATAGGGCCAAAATGTATGAAACTCGCTGGGTGAGGTGCCGTTTTTCCCCCATTTCCGGGGGAATTGCGCATGATTTATGTCGGGGACGGGCCCCAATCAAACCCTATCAAAGTTTAAAATCCCCCGCGCCCCCGCCCCGTGTCGGGCGCAGGCGGGAATGATGCGAAGTTCGGCGCTGCGTCTGAAGGGTTGTCCGCGGAGGTTTGTGCGATTCAAATTTCGGGGAAAAATCCGCCGCCCCCTCGCCAGTGTGTGGGGCACAGTGCCGGGGGGGCTGGGCGCTGTGCGGCCCCTGCGCCGAAGATTCGCCCGTTGAGGAACTGGGCCCCCATACATGCGGGGGGAAAAATGGGCCCCACTCGCCCCCGTGTGGGGGCAGTTTTCCGGGGGTTAGGCGCCGTGCCCGGGGCTGCGCCCAAAATCTTTTTCCGTTGCGGGGACAGAATTTTTTAGCGGCGGGGAAAATTTAATTTCCCCATGAGTATAAATCCAAAATCGCCTTTATAAAAGGGGTTCTACATTCCAGGAAAAAGAGCTGAAACATTAAAAATAAAAAATTTTTAAAACAAAAACACTTTCCCAAAATCTAAGTCCCAAAAATTAGGAAAATTGGAAATGGGGGGGGAAATAACCCGTATTTCAAAAATTTTTTAAACCTATTCTCTTGGGGCGCCGGGAAACGGGCCCAAACAGAAGGGGGGCGAAATGAAAATATTAAAAACCCATGGGGCAGGGTTTTACCAATCAGAATCCCCGGCCGGGGGGACTGTTAAAAAAAACCCGTTTTAAAAAGGTAAAAAACAGCTGATTGGCTGAGATAACGGGGGCTTGGTTATTCAGCCCAAACAGAAAAAGGGGCGACAAAGTCCCTTTCTAGCCTTATGGGGGAAATTTTAAAACCCAAACAGAATCCCGGGGGGACAGTTTTTAAAATTTTGTTAAAAAGGGAGAAACGAGGGTGATTGGGTTTAAGCGCGGGGGCTAGTCCAGCTTAGCCAAAACAGAGGCGAGCTGCTTTCTTTATGAGTTCTATGGGGAATCGAAAAATTTTTAAAAAAGGGCCGTTTAAATTTTGGGCCAAAGGGAGAGGGCCCCAGCGACGTCCTATGGGGGTTTTTTTTAATGCAATTGGTATAAAAGTGTACCTGGCTGAAATTTAAATTTAAAAACTTTCGAAAGTTGTTTCCGATGTATTTATACAACGTAATTTTTTTAAAATGTGGCCCAATGAAAAAAAAAAAAAAAAAAAACCATTTTTAAAACATGTTTATTTCTTTATTTTCGTTAGCCCAAGGATCAATAGTTGGGTGCACGAAAATATAAAAAAAATAAGCAATGATTTTCTTTATTTTCAAATTTTTTTTCGTTAGCCCCATATTTGTTTTTCTTTTTTTTTAACTTTGGCACAAACCCTTTTGTAGTGTTATAATTTGGGTTTCAGCCATGTAAGTTTTTTAACCCGGGGTTGCATTAAAAAAACCCCTTGGAGCGTCGGGTCGCTCCCCCCATTGGTCCCCAATTACGGCCCCCCTCTTTTAAAATTTTTATTCCCCATTTGAAACTCTATGAGAAAACAAACTCGGCCCTGGAAATTTGGCCCAAGTGGGCGACCCCCCCTGCTTCAACCAAACAGCTAGTTTTTTGCCTTTTTTTTCTGTATTTTGGGAAATGTCCCCCCCTTTGAATATGATTGGTCCATTTTTCTCCATAGGATTGAATGGGGGCCCCTGTCGGGTTTCCCATTCGGGTTGGGCAAATTTTCCCCCCATTTGGACTAATGGGGGCATTTTTCGTCCTATTTTGATTGGCTGGTTTATGCCCGGGCCAATGAGGGAAAAGCTTTACAAATTAGAATTACTGGGCTTTTCCCGGCCCCAAATTTTCTTTTTTGGCAATTCCCTAAAGTAGCGCCGGTCTCGGCGACGAAAAGCGGTTTTTTCGGGGTTTTACCTGTTTATTTTTAAAGAAGGGGTTCTCTTTATCTGAGAATGTTTTTTCACTGTATTTAAAAATTTAAATTTTTTGATTAAAACTTCATGCGCGTGGCGCTGGGCGCCCGTGATTTGAGTGCGCTCATCTTTTCCATAGAGTATAAATGTAGAGAAGTAGCCGCGCTTGATTGGCTGGGATTTTGCCAAGCCCCCCATAGCTAGCCAATAAGCTCTTTTCTGTCTTTTTACTGTATTTTGAATTTTTTCCCGCCCGGATTTCTGATTGGGGTTTCACTTTCCATAGGGGTTTGAATGGGACTTTGTTGCCTCCCTATTTGATTGGCCCGGCTTTGCGAGACCCCGCTAGTCAGCCAAAAAAGCTTTTTCAGCATTTTTTACTGGATTTTGAATTATCCCCCCCCCGGGGATTTTTTATTGGTCCCCAAATTTTCCCCAAGCTTTTTAATGGTTCAAAATGTCGCTTTTTCCCATTTTGATTGGGCCGTTTCTTTGGCCCAATGAAATAGGTTTCAGGGTTTTTTAATTAATTTTCTTTTTTCCCCGGGAAATTTTCAATTTTCATATTTGTTGTTTTTGCGCCATTTTTTAGAGTTTGGAAAAATTTTTATGTTTTTTTTTTATTATGTATATTTTTTAGTGCAGCCCTCTTCTGACATGGTTTCCCCCTTTATTAAAAAGGGGATTTTTTTTTTCCCATTCATACCCCGCTGCCCGGAGCGGGGCGCCCAAAATTTCTGGCGCCCATCCCCCATCTGCTTCCCTGCAAGTTCCCCTTCTTGCTTCACTTTGCCCCCCGCCGGAGCTTTCGACCAAGTCTGCTTGTCGGAGCGGGCGCCGAGACTTCTGGCGCGGGTCTTCGATCCCCTTCCTCGATGTTCGGATCCTGCTTCAAATTGCCTCTGCCGGGGGGATTTAGAAAACCCCCCCAAAAAAACCCCGGTCTGCTTTTCGGAGGGTGCCCAGCGCAGCGATTTGGGAGCCCCCGATGGGACATGCCTCGGACTTTATGAGCGCGCCGCGTCCCGCCCCGGGGAAAGCCCACACCGCGCCCCCCCGCGCCCCCCTGCCCGCACCCCTGCCCCCCCCTTTTATGCGAACCCCGTCGAAAAATTTGGGGAAAAGCTGCGTCGGGCGGGGGGATTCGGGCTGGGAGGGGGCCCGTGGGGTTTTTTTTCGCCAGACCCAAAGGCGGTTTTAAAACCCCTTCTAAATGTCGGGCCCCTTTGCCATCACTGTGTGATTTGTCTCTCTGTTGTTTTTGGGGAAGCTAAAAGTCAGTCTCGCAGGAATGCATATAAAAATGATTTTTCCCCTCGGCTCAAAAGAAAGGGTTTTTCTTTCCGCAATCATTGTTTTAAGGGATATAACCCAACAGAAAAAATATTGCAGTTTGGGCAAAAATTTTATTCGCTGCAGGAAAACAAAAATTTCGGCTTTTTGTGAAATTAAAAGCATTTTTAGGGGAACTAGAGGGTTAAAAAAAATGTGGGGGCTTTAAAAATTAACAATCTTATAAAAAAAAAATAAAAAATGGTTTGTTTTTCCTTAAAAAAAAAATATAAAATCAGGAAATGATCTCTTAAGTGAAATTACATTTAAACAATAATTTCTACACTACTAAGATGAAAATATAAAGGTGAAATTGGCAATTCTATTGACTGATTATACCATTAGTAATTTTTTAATGGTGAATATGTGTATATAGGGGCTATAAAAGGTTGAAACATCTTAATTAGTGACCCTGTGCTCTACCTTTGCATCCTTCCTACCAACCTCCATAGTTTTCGTCATTTTGATTCTATATAGAGAACTGATTTTTTTTTTGTAATGGAATATCATGGCCAAGACCACATAGAAAAACGATGATTTGTGGTAAAAATAAATATGTTTCTACTGCAGCTGTTTGCTGCTATAAAGCACCTAACCTATAGTAAATGACAATAGTCTTTCAACATAAGGAATCATTCACAATGTTTAAGCATTGTAGTATTGAAAAAAAAAAACATTCAATTATTTGTTTGGATTTCCAATAGTATAATAATTCACAGAACCAATTTGGAGTTAAAGAATTCGGAACCAGAATAAAGTAAAGGAATTTGACCCTGAAATATAGTCAGAACTTAAAATGAGATGTGTATCCCACAAAATATAAAACATCACTTTTAATAAATATTTTCCTAGAAAAGGTATAGGGAATCCTATTGTTACACTAACAAAAATAGATAAATAACCCTACCTAAACAAGGCAATTGCCCCGAAAAGGGTGACCATGTTCACCAACCTTTACCTAAACAAAACAGCATAGATTGACCCCACTAAAAGAAAAAGGGTGACACCAATCAAAAACAAATGGCTAAAAGCCTGTGATAATTTAAAATAGTAACATATAATATTGGAAAGAAACCATATAAAAATGGCTAAATAAGGAATGATGTAACCTTCCACTGATCACAGGGTTAGATGGCATTGTTGAGGAATCTGATGTATTTCGAAATTATAGTATGACAAAGTTTATGTTAACAATACAGCCAATAGATTCCTATAGATTGAGCGCATAGTCAGTAAATACCAAATAATGGTGCTGTCAAAAAATTCTAACGTGTTTCTCCCATTATTAAACGGGTTTATCAGGGAACATATTAATAGGGGAACAAAATGTACAAGTACAATTAATAGATATGATATGGCCACATTATGTCTATTCATTTGGGACCATGTTATATCTATTAATTGTACTTGTACATTTTGTTATTTATCTACTTTTGTTATTTTTCTGTTGGATATACATGTCCTTTACATATTGCTTCCAATAGAATAGAAAGAATGAATACAGATTTCTACAGTTATTTGATAGCATAAACAAACATTTATATGGGAGATGTCCACAGTTTCTGATCTATCAGTTAAAATAATTCCACTTAAAACAAAGAGGCAGCTGAGATATTTTATGCGGCACTATTCAATTCTGGAGAGGAAAAAGTGTTTTACTATAAAAATAAATGATAAGGTAAATAACGTGAAGTTGATTTTGAGTGTGCTTCATGTTTAAAGCTGATTACTGGATAAATGGATTGGCAGCCTGATTGATAGCATACTTTACCTACTCTTTGACAAGAAGCAAATTCAGCAATACATGAAGGAATTATAGATAATCATTAATGTTGACTAAAACTAAGAGTGGATGGATGGAATAATACTGGACCCTTGTAATGTCAGATGGATACTATAAATCACCCATGCATGCATTAAAGGAAATAATACCATAACCCCATGTGCTGGCTTTAAAATCAATCATTTTTAGATTTATAGACATCATCCTCAACTTTTACATGGTTATAGTAGCACAGAAATATTTAATGACTTAAATGGTTCCAAAACGTGGAGCAGTATTGATCAACTGCAGATCTAAATGACATGACTAGGCTGCCTCAAATATAGCAAACTGTCAGATGAATAAAAAGCTATTTTCTGATCATGTGTAAACCCACATTTTAGGAAATAAAATCATATTCACTGTTTTAAAGAATTCTCTGGTTGAAGAAAATATGCAAAATACTTTGTTAAAATGTCCTTGTAAGGACTTCTGAAACAGTAGATGTGAAGGTGAGTGAACAAGTTCAGGACTTTCACAAAGCGACTATAAAAAGAGTAATATTTTGGGGGGCGTGGCCTGAGCCTGCATGCAGACGGTCGCTTGAAGCAGGAGCTCTAGAGGGAAATTAACTAATCCGGCTCAAATAAGCTCTAAATTGCTGTTTTTCGTCCCTTTTTTTTAGGGGATGAAGATAAATTAAACCCAAGGCACTCGGAAAAACAGATCTTGGAAGCAAGTACCGCATCCACGAGCAGCGACGGCCGCCTGTCTCCGAGTGGGAATCCTCTCACTACCTCAGCGCCATCTTGGAGGTAAGGACAGCTGCAGAAACGGATGAGAAAAACAAGGCACTGCTGACATCCAACACATTACCTGATCCACAGGAGCCTTGGAAGTCTTGCCTTCGCTCTGGTGCACCCCAAGCCTCTCTGGCCCCCCATGTGACACGTCTGACCGGCATTCCGGAAGACCCCGCGGATCAGTGCCTGTCTTTGCTACGGCCGCCATTACCTCGTGGCGCCAACATCCAAAGTGCCTCCGCAGCAGCGCTAGGATCTCCCCGAATACAACAGCTGCACACCTGGTAACGGAACTCACTGTAGGGCCATCTCCCCCCACAGCCAGCAGTCCAGTACTGGACGTCGCATCATGGGAAGCCCTGTGCCTACTTAGGGCCGTTCATCATGCTTGTCATATAACCCCTTATATCTCGGTTAACCTGGGGGTCGCCCATAACTTCCTTCGCCTCCACAGCTACAAAAGAAAGCATACTGGCACGACTGATGCACCCCTGAGCAATATCTACTAGCTGCTCGTGTCTCACCTGCGGGTCTGGTAACTTGGGAAGCCCTGTGCTTTATTAAAATTATATACGCTGCTTTGCCCCAGGATCAGGCGGATGTCACTACATTAAAACTGTGCCATCACTAACGTCCTTTTCTACTATCAACCCATCTGCACCAAAGCAGCTTTAATCCCTGCTGCACTCCATCTGGACTGCTCACAAGGGAGGCCTCCATTTCATTGCTTGGGAGGAGAGGTGCAAGTGAATAACACCCGAAGCCAGCCTAAGCAGGAACCCTTAGTGGGAAAATCTTCACCAACTTTCATTACGAACACCAGAACCCCCAACGGGTTCGCTGATGCTGCATATTAATACCATTCAAGAAGGCTTTCTTTCTTCTCCTTCCCATTCAAGACAGAAGCAATTCCACCTTTACCAACCACCAACCTTATCACTTGAGTGACTACAGTGAATACACAATCTACTCAGCAGTCCTCTGCATCCTTAAAGTTTAACAATGGGTGGATCCTCAAAAAAAAAACAAGTCAATGGATGTGAGCATTCGCCTTTCCTCTCAGGGCGTATGTACCTATTTTTCTGGCCTTCTCCTCGCTCCCAGGTCTGGCTCTAGTTCCTTGTTTGAGGTTAAGTTTAAAGGGACTGATTTCCAATCGTTTTTTCCAATGGCTTTAGATATTTGATGAAGAGAGGTAATGGTTGTGACTAACAGAGACATTCTTGCCTCTCAACAATATGATGTTGCCCTCCTTCATCAAACCAACAGCAAACACAATGTCTTTTCTCCTTTTTTTTTCTCTCTATTTTGTAGTGCTTGCTGTTCACACTCACTGTCGTTAACAATATAATGCTCCAATATTGAGATTCCTCTGTGCATGTGCATATTTGTATTTTATTTGTACTTTATTGCGCATTACCATTGGACATATCATTATACTGTACTGTAATCATTATTTGGTTATTTAATAAAAGTTTGGAATAAAAAAAAAAAAAACAAGTCACAACCCACCAAATTAATGGTGTTCTTCCAAACTCCCTCCAGCTGCTCCCAAGATAGGGTGAGACGTGCCCTGCCCACCCCCCTCCCACCCCCCTCTTCACCAGCCTCATCAAGGCATGACTCCGTGGATATGGATCATCAAAATTCTTCAGAAACCTTCTGTACATCCAAACAAACCCTCCAGCACTTATTCTCATCGTTCAGAGAAACGTTGCAAAGTGATTTCAAACAGATGATGGGTGACTTTAGACTGGATATACAGGCATTAGTTTACAGGATGGAACAAGTGGAGAAAAAAATGGCGGAGTTTGCCAAGTCACATAATCAACTTATAGACGCCAATGCGTCTCTAGAAGAAGTTCACAAGCTGTCATCAAAACTACTGGACCTAGAGGACCGCTCAAGGCGCAACAACATTCGCCTTCGGGGCATCCCCAAATCAGTGGCCTCCGATATTCTACCGCAATTCCTCACAGATTTAATAGCCCTCGTCCTCCCAGGAGCATTTGACACCGATTTAATGGTAGATCGAATTCATAGACTTCCAAAACCAAAGCATCTGCCTCCGTCCACTCCTCGCGATGTCATTGCAAGAATTCATTGCTTCAAGACTAAAGATACCTTCATTAGGGCCATTAGAGGTGCCGCTGACCTTCCGGAATGATTCAAAGACATTTCAATCTTCCCAGATCTCTCGACGGGTACAATGCTTAAGCGTAAGGAATTTGCCCCACTAACAAAGATCTTAAGAGAGAATAACATCCCCTACCACTGGGGCTTCCCAGTCAAGCTTATCATAACCAAAGATTCCACGACTTTGGTCTGCTTAACACCGTCCTCTGCCAGAGACGCCTTGCTATCCTGGGGCCTCCTTTCTACCCCTACAAATACACCTTCACGGAAGGGAGACAGCAGACCCGGCTTCATCACGCCTATTTGGTCAGAATCGACCCGTAGCTCTAAGGCCCTTCAACAAAGCTGAGCTGTTATTGTTTGTTCATCATTGCATCAATTCCGATCTGCTTGCCTGATCTCATACATGGGCAATTTCTAACTTTTCCTTAAGAGTTTACCTCCATAGAATTCATAACAATTTCTTCTCTCCTTGCTATCTGAAGGACCAACTAACGTATTTTTCTTGCAGGTTCCTTCGTCGGACTATACTCCGCCTCTGGTTCCCCCTGTAGGGAGCTACCCATGTTTTGTATAACCCTGTATTCTGTTAGGGTTTCTAATGTTGTTTCTTGTGTTAACAGTTATTTAGACATAGGGCGACATGTATGAAACTCGTCGCATTGGAGCGAACCTTTTCGCCGGTTTTCTGGCGAAATTTGCGGCTCATGTATGTCGGCGCCTGGGGTGCTCTCATACATGCCGTGTAAAGTCCGTTGCGCCTTGCCAGTGCGTGAGGCGCAGTGCGGGACTTAGGCGCAGTGCGGCAATGCGCTGAAGATTCGCCGCCCGAGGTAGTGCGCTCATACATGCCGTGTAAAGTCCGCCTCGCCAGTGTGTGAAGCGCAGTGCGGGACTTAGGCGCAGTGCGGGACTGCGCCTAATATTCGCCGTCCGAGGAGGTGCGCTCATACATGCGGGAAAAAGTTCACCGCGCCTCGCCAGTGTGCGGGACTTAGACGCAGTCCTGGACTGCGCCGAACATGTATTCCAATTTGAGACAGGCTGGAAAACAACGAGAAATCATTAAACATGTCCGTGCGGCATGGAGTATGAATAATAAAATCGCCTTTATTAGGTGTAAAATATTATCTGAAAAAGAACTCAAACCTACTAAAAAAATACATAAATAAAATCACTTTCCAAAAATCAAGAACGGCGCAACATCAGGAATTTGGATATTGGAAATTGCCGGGAAATACAGGAAATCAAATTCTGTAAGCTATTCTCATTGGTCGGCAGAAACCAGCCAATCAGAATAGGAGCGACAGTGACCCATTAAAACCTATGGAGAAGTATTGACCAATCAAGATCAAAGGCGGGACAGTTCAAAATGCAGAAAAATGCAGAAAAGAGCAGATTGGTTGAGCTAGCGGGGGCTTGGCAATCCTGGCCAATCAGAATAGGAGCTAGAGGGACCCATTCTAACCTATGGAGAAGTATTGACCAATCAAATTCAAAGGCGGGACAGTTCAAAATACAGTAACAATGCAGAAAAGAGCTGATTGGTTGAGCTAGCGGGGGCTTGGCTATCTCGGCCAATCAAAGCGCGAGTTACTTTCTCCCATTGTATTCTATGGCCAGATCGGGGAAATTAAATCTCGGCTCTCAGCGTGTGCGGCATGGAGTATGATTTAAAAAATCGTTTTTATTAAGTGTAAAATATTATCTGAAAAAGAGCTGAAATCTTCTATAAAAATAAATCAATCGAGTCCCTAACAACGCGTTTGTCGCCGAGACCGGCGCTGCATCAGGAATTGCGATATAGAGAATTGCCGGGAAATACAGTAATTCAAAATCTGTAAGCTCTTCTCATTGGTCGGCAGAAACCAACCAATCAGAATAGGAGTGACAGTGAACCATTATAAGTTATGGAGAAGTATGGACCAATCAAATTCAAAGGCGGGACAGTTCAAAAAACATTAAAAAGGCAGAAAAGAGCTGATCGGTTGAGCCCAGGCGGCAGATATGAATCCACCAATCATATGTAGTTCGTCTATTTTGAGTGGAGAAAGAAGGGCGCGATAAAAGGGCGTCCTAAAAGTTATTACTGTCTATGGGAAATATTCTAGTACTGTGATTGGTTGGGGGGAAAAGAGCATTTTGATGACAAAATGCGGTTGGGGTCAGAAAGCATTTCCAAAGCTCAAGAGGCCAAAGAGGATGATTTTGTCTGCTCTGACGCCCAGTTACTGATGCCATCCGAGGAGGAGAAGGAAGCCGGTCAATTGGCAAAAATCCCGGGCGGTCGGCAACGCCTTGCAGTGCTTCTTGCTTATAGCCCGCAGCTCCTGGATGCAGAATGTCAGGACGACGAAGTCACCTGTGTTGATGATGTTGATGACGACATTGCGGATCCAACGTGGTCTTTTCAGCAGAATTTGCTTGCGAGTGCTTCATCACTGGACGAGGAGGAAGACGGTGGGGTAGTGTCAGAACGGCTCCCACCTCAAAAAGGGAGAGGGCCGTCACGTGCAGCGAATTCATGAGTTGAAATGGAGAGAACACTTGGCAAAAAAAGGCCACACCAATGCCGGGCTTCAAACCACTGCCACACCATCTGTCTCCGCCTCCTCCTCCTCCGCCACCACCAAGTGTTCCTCAGCTGCCCATGTCTCTCAGAGTCATGATCAGGGATCAGCCTCCGCTTCAGCCTCCACCGTCGCCCGAGTACCACCAGCACCACCAGAGACCCATCCTACCCATTCTCCTTCCACCAGTTTGACGACCTGCACGCCGTACAGCAGCCAGTCTAGCAGCCAGCCTTCTGTCTACCAGGTTTGGGAGCAGAAGAAACATCTCAACCCAAACCATCCCAAAGCCAAAAGCCTGAATATCGGCATTGCCAGGCTTTTGGCCTTGGAACTATTGCCTTTCTGTCTGGTGGACACCGATGGGTTCCACCACGTCATGGCCCTTGCCTGCCCCCAATACTAGATGCTGAGCAGGCATTTCTTTGCCAGAAAAGCCGTCCCTGCCCTGGCCAGCCACGTGTCCTCTTAAATTTCAAGCGCGTTGTCTGCATCTGTGTCTGGCAAATTCCATCTGACCACCGACACATGAACTAGTAAGCACGGCCAATACCGCTATATCTCTGTGACAGCTCACTGGGTGAGCTGGGTGGATGTCTCTGGTGGTGACGGGGCTCTCAGGCTCGGCACACGCTCTTCAAAACCGCAGGGATGGTGCAGGGTTCTTTCCCCCAAGGTCCTCAGGTGGCATCACGGCCCAGGCCGTGTTGAAATTAATCTGTCTTGGAGACCGTCAACACACAGGTCAGGAGCTGTGGACGGCTCTCCGCAACGGAACCCAGGCTGGCTGGGTGACAAGAACCTTGTGCCAGGACAAGGTGGTGTGCGATAACGGTCGAAATCTGTGGCCACCCTTAAGATCGGTAGACTGGGTACCCCCTTCCCCTGGCTACGTCATGAACCTTGTCGTCCAAAAATTTTTCAAAGCGTCCCCGGGTCTGGACTGATGCTGAGGAGGCTCGAGGTTTGAGCTCGCACTTCCCCCCGTTCGACCCTGCTTCATCCGCCTGTGCGTTGCAGGTTAGCTCGGTTCCCTGTAAACCCCGTCTCATTGTTGACGTGGCAAAACGCTGGAATTGACCCCCACATGCCCAGTGATTGGGCA
Organism: Phyllomedusa bahiana; assembly: GCA_025379985.1. NCBI lineage: Eukaryota > Metazoa > Chordata > Amphibia > Anura > Hylidae > Phyllomedusa > Phyllomedusa bahiana. The sequence continues at coordinate 51,195 of JAODAL010018291.1, forward strand.
GCAGGGAAAAGCCATTACGCGTACAAAGTGAAATGCCTGAAAAGCAGCGGTGCGGACCCGGGGTGTTGACCCACCGGGAGTGGAGGCAGGGAAGAGTCTGCCCATCCTTCCCGTTTTGAAGAAGCCACCAAAATGGTCAGTGCGGACAAGCCCTTGTCAGCATGAGCATTGTGGTGATCTTAGTTCTGGAACATGTTGGACACTCTAAAACCAGGCCCACCACGAGGGAGGAGGAACGGGCACAGATGCGGACGGACCCTTTTTTTCCCGTCAAACCCCAAAAGGCCCACAGTTTCACGTTTTTTATCGGTTTCTTAGGCAGTGGTTGGGGGCCCAGGGTAGTGCAAGGCGCCCCCTACTCTCAGGGTCATATTGAGGCAAGTCGGGGGTTTTTTGAAGCTGTGCCGGAGGAAGGGGGAGGAATAGGTATTCCTGGAACCGACTTTCCCGAGGGAAAAAGAGGTTGGCGCGAATTTTGAGGTGGGGAGGAAGTGGGGAAGATCAGTTTCTAGTCCCCCTCACCCAGAGGTTTGGAAATAAGGCTCCATCTCTCACATGAGTGCTTGGAGCTCCATTTTTCCCCCAACGATCCCGCATTAAATGCGATAAAAATTAAAAACAGTTTTTGGGGGCCACACTCCTCGATCCCCCGTACAAAACAAAACTCGGCATTTCCTTCACCCACCCAAAAAAGAAGTAAAATGCAGGAAATGGGGACCTTGCGATGATCAACGGAACATCTGTTGCGTCGTTCCCCTTTTCAAATGTCCGGTGGAAAAACGCAGCAACGGACAGGGAGTAGAGTAACCAAGTAGCCGTGCGGGAGCAGCAGGCGTGTGGCAAAGCCTAATGGGTGACCCTGGCAAACTTTTTTTACCACCCCACCAACGCATGAAAACCCGGGCACAATACAAAACAAGACCCCTTTAAGTCATGTGCACGATATCTGTGTCTCACCCGATGTTTTTGATGTGTTCCGGACCAATGATTCTGGTATCCAAAAAGGATGAATGGCCGGATTGCTCGCCACGCTTAGGGTGGTCCTGCCCCGCAGCCGTGTCAATTAGCAGACTTCAGCACAGTGGGGGAGTTATTTCAGACAAACGCATCCCGGGTTTCCACAGATAATGGGTCGTTTGACTTATCAAGATGAATCAGGATGGTGTTTGATGTTGGGCCCCAATTGCCGAGGTCAGTTTTGTTTTTTGGTCAATTCACATTCCTTTCCAAAAGAAATGGTCTCTTGAAACCTTTTTTTTTTTTTTTTAAATGATCATTTTTTACTGCAATTTTTTTTTCCAGTTACCAAAAAATCTTTTTTCTGGTTTTGCGGGGAGGAGACTGTAACAGACACCAAGGTTTCATGACAAAACCGTATTCCATTTACTTACTTTATCTTTAGAATTTTTTGCATTTTCAATGGTTTTGGGGTCATGTTGCTGTGAGATAAAGCTATAATCATGGTCCTTTGGAACAGAAATGTCGCTTCTAAGTGGCATTACTCCCTCACAATTTTTAATAGTGGCTGAGAAGTCATTTTTATAATTTTTTGGGTCATGCTGCTTTGAAATGCAGCAATACTACAGGTCCTATTATAAAAAATGTGGTTTCCAACAGATATTTGTTCTTCACAATTGTCAAGAGTGGCTCAAGGGTGATGGTGCTGTCAAAAACAGGAATAGGTAGGACACTGTTAATGGACGCATATTGCAAAATAACTTGTTTTTGCAAGATCTTTAACATAGCTAGCAATCCCTGTAGTGATACAACCCATTTAATACAATTAAAAAAAAAGAGAAACAAAGAGGTGGTGGGATTCCATCCTATTTTAAAAATGTGTTCTCTAGAATTAAACTACTAGAAAACTTGAATGTACAAAATACTGATACAAATATTCCTCTGAATTGTACAAGGGAGGTACAGGAAGACTTGAACAGATGTAGGTTATTCAGTGGACATGGTGTATGGAGCACATTCGCCACCCCAAGAACAGTGACATTTTCCTCCACCACGTTGAGTAAAACGAGAAAAAGAATGCCAAGAAAAAAGGCACCTGGATGAAACAGGAGCGTCAACCACCAGCATCTCCAAGTGAAGCTCAATTGGTCTGCTTTCATACGGAGGGGCAAGAGCTCTCATAGAGTCAGAAATTTCTCAAGCACTACCCAGGTCTTGACTGTGTATTGAGGAAGGCTGGAGGTCTGAGCTCACACTTCCGCTTCCGCACTCTGCTTCAGCACGACTGTTTTCGATGCTGCATCATAAGGGCATTTTTTGCCATGTTAATGGATGACGGACGCCTGCCTGGGCTCTCACCGCACCCACTGTAACTCGGGCACTGCTAGCTGAACCTGCGTGCTAATAGATGACGAACACCAGCCCTGGCTCTCACTGCACCCACTGTAACTCGGGCCCTGCTAGCTGAACCTGTGTGATCCACGTTTACAGCCTCACCTGCCTTGATCAGTAATTTCCTCCAACCCACTTGACCGTAGAATGCAGGATTTTCAGACAGGCCTCATTGACCTACTGGGGACTTCTGTTTTGTTTGCTTCACATTCTATTGTCACGGTGGAACAATGTCACCAGTAGAATGGCAAGTAGCTCTAGCAGCAGCAGTAATGGAAAACAAGTTGTTTTTAATATAGTTTATTTCTTATTGAGAAATTTTCTGCTGATGGTCCAACCTGTGCGGGTTTTTTGGCTCATGCTGCAGTCCAGGACATGAATAGTCAATGTCCAGCGCAACTAAAATGGTGGTTGAAAGACTCTTTTTTCCGGCACTTTTTAAATCTGGGGGTCATGCAGGTTTGGGGCTCATGCTGTGGCCCAGGACAGATATAGTCAATGTTCAGTTCAACTAAAATAGTGGTTGAAAGACTCCTTTTTCAGGCACTTTTTTATCTGGGGGTCAGACAGGTTTTAGGGTCATGCTGTGGCCCAGGGAAGCTATAGTCAATGTTCAGTTCAACTAAAATGGTGGTTGAAAGACTCCTTTTTCAGGCACTTTTTAATCTGTGGTTCAGACAGGTTAAAGGGTCATGCTGTGGCCCAGGACAGGTATGGTCAATGTCCGTTTACTAAAATGGTGGTTGAAAGACTCCTTTTTCAGGCACTTTTTAATCTGGGGGTCAGACAGGGTAAAGGGTCATGCTGTGGCCCAGGACAGGTATAGTCAATGTCCAGTTTAACTAAAATGGTGGTTTAAAGACTCCTTTTTCCGGCACTTTTTAAATCTGGGGGTCATGCAGGTTTGGGGCTCATGCTGTGGCCCAGGACTGGTATAGTCAATGTCCAGTTCAACTAAAATGGTGGTTGAAAGACTCCTTTTTCCGTCACTTTTTAAATCTGTGGGTCAGACAGGTTTGATGGTCATACTGTGGTCTAGGACAGGCATAGTCAATGTCCAGTTCAACTAAAATGGTGGTTGAAAGACTCCTTTTTCAGGCACTTTTTAAATCTGGTGGTCATGCAGGTTTGGGGCTCATGCTGTGGCCCAGGACAGGGATAGTCAATGTCCAGTTCAATTAAAATGGTGGTTGAATGACTCCTTTTTCCAGCACTTTTTAATCTGTGGGTTATGCAGATTTGATGGTCATATTGTGGTCCAGGACAGGAAGAGTCAATGTCCAGTTCAACTAAAATGGTGGTTCAAATACTCCTTTTTCCGGCACTTTTTAATCTATATGTCAGACAGGTTTAATAGTCATACTGCGGTCCAGGACAGGTATAGTCAATGTCCAGTTCAACTAAAATGGTGGTTGAAAGACTCCTTTTTCCGGCACTTTTTAAATCTGTGGGTCAGACAGGTTTGATGGTCATACTGTGGTCCAGGACAGGCATAGTCAATGTCCAGTTCAACTAAAATGGTGGTTGAAAGACTCCTTTTTCAGGCACTTTTTAAATCTGGTGGTCATGCAGGTTTGGGGCTCATGCTGTGGCCCAGGACAGGTATAGTCAATGTCCAGTTCAAGTAAAATGGTGGTTCCAATCATACTGCCTTCTGGCACATTTTAATTTGTGGGTCATGCAGGTTTAAGGGTCATGCTGTGGTACAAGACAGGGATAGTGAATGGTCTGTGACTTTTTTTTCTGTGACTTTTATAACCTAATTGTGTTGCCTAAGATGTAGCACATATCCATTTTACTGTTGTGGATGTTAATTCCTGCTTCTCCAGCCCTGTTTGGGTGTAAGAATGAAGGTGTTGTTCCTCTCCCATAAACTTTAATGGTCATCGGCGATCATCTATTTTCGACTATCGGAAATCGTCTTGATAATTGCCGATATCGACTATCGACCCGATGACGATAGTCGACGTAATCGCTCATCACTACTCGTCTCCTTACACCATTCTTAATTTATATGCTCCGAATCATCACCAACTTTCCTTTATCTCTAAAACAATTCTCAAAACAAAAAAAATGTTGAGAGGTAAACTGGTGATTTGCGGGGACTATAACATGGTAATGGATAAATCTCTGGATAGATCTAAAGGAAGCTCTCACTATGCTCTAGAACTTAAAAATGTTACCGGGCAAGAGAATCTACATGACCATTTGAGGTATAGACATGCAGGAGAAATAGATTACACTTTTTACTCACACTCTAAAAACACTCATTCCAGAATTGATTATTTCCTAGTGGATAAAACTGCCTTGCATAGTGTTACTGATGCAGAAATAGGTAAGGCTACTTGGTTGGACCATGCGCCTATCTTCCTTACCATGAAAGATATGTCTCATCCGAATTATTTTACCCCATGGAAAATTAACCACTTCTTGTTAATATCTCCCTCAATTGTTAAAGAACTTCAACAAGCACTCATTTCGAGTTAAATTCTCCCTCATCTCCATCAGTGGAAGCCCTTATCTTCATTAAGGTAGCCTCTAGGGAGAAACGCAAACGAGAACAAACCATAAATAATCTGCTTCAGGAAATCTCTTCCCTTGATAGACAATTTAAAATAGACTCCTCTCCTACTACTAAAGAACAATTGATGTCCAGTAGAAATAGCATACAAAGAGAAACAAACCGGCTCCAGCAACTAGCGTCTCATGGGTGGAGAAAGAATATGCAGGTGCATACCAGGCTGAATCGGTAAAACGTAACAACTTCTTTATTCATTCCACGTTAAAAACAAACATAGGCATACAGCAAGAGACCCTCCATCTAAGGTAGCTGAGCTGAATGGGTTTAAACTGCCGACGCGTTTCTGGTCATGTGACCCTTACTCAGCCATGTGGATGTGTCTTAACATGCTTCTATGGTGTAGTTGCCCACCGCCCTCCCCCGAATGTACTGTCACACTATTTTGAACAGTAGGATATTTCGTTCAGGAAGTATCACACAGTATCAAAGCACCAACCTGCTGACTGACTAGTGCACATGCCCAGTAGATAATTATCTGCTAGGCATGGGTGCTTGTCAGGAGGCAGGCACTTTCATGTTATAGCTGCTCACCAAATGTAGTAAATGGAAGAAGATTGTCAGTTTAACTAAAGGCGAAACACGGCTGGGGACACTGAAGCGCAAGATTTCCGTTAAAAATAAAGTTGATTCTTTATAAGTTACGCGTTTCATGTAGTTATAATACATTTCATCAGACTTCAATGAATGAATGGATGAAGTCTGATGAAGTGTATTGTTACTACATGTTTTAAATAAACATCAACATTCTTTATTTTGAACAGAAATCTTTTGCTTCAATGTCTTCAGCCATTTTTCTGCTTTAGTTAAACCAACAATCATTTGCTTTGTCCTGGGACCCATGATATACGGAACCGGACCGGCAGTGGGGAGTAGCTGCATACTTCCGGAATATTTTTATGCTAGTGTTCTGCTGTACGGAGAGTTGTGCCTCCTTGCCTAACACACAACAATATCAGGTGAGCATATTCACACTCACCTATCTAACTTCTATTCCAGTGTTACGGTAACATACAAGGGTGCACAATTCTGTGGCGGTCTGTGGGTGCAGACTCTTTCAGACTCTTTGGGTGCAGAATTCTGTTCACTTGTCCACTAAGTGTAGTAGGGAGGGATGATGTTCCGAACAGAATGTCGCTTACAGCAATAAAAATAATAGTATAAATAAGACTAAATTAAACAATCTCTTGTGTAATGTCAATAAATTCAAAAGACACTGCATATGACATAGTGAGATGAATGAGCGAAAAAAAGTAACCGGACAATCCCTTTAAGTTAAATGTTAAAACAATATTTATTGCACTTGTTAAATTATATTTATCATAAATGTTCAACGTTTTTCAAGTGACACATATTCTCTAGTAAAAAATAATCAAAGTAATTTTCTTAATTTGAAATAGTTATTCTGGCTGGAGTGTCAGAATACTGAAGTTATATTTTGGAGCATAAATAAATAAAAATATTTTCAGAGTGTGTATTGTCTCATAACTTGGAGAAATGTGATTCCCTAACAAACAAATTTTGTTATTTATTTTGTATACTGTGTCTCTGTGAATTGACTGTTTCTGGCTGTATTGAAGAACCTATTGTGAATGTAGTACAGTTTTTGGCAATTGTCCTTTTTTCACCAACAAATAAAGATATGTATGTTTTGCATCCTAACTATGCTTTTCATCTAAAGCCATGTTATGTACTGACCAGACTTCAGTAGGTGGAATATGGAAACACCCTCCTGTCATGACAACCAGATTTCTGGCAGAAGGCCTCATTAGTGCTCTTCAGACTGCTAATTTTGACTTGTCAGCAGCTGTCCAGACTGGTTTAAAGACAGAGATTATCAAAGTGTGTAGTCAGGAAACACTCATCTATATTCATTAGTTATATGGTGCACTGCATACATTTTATTAATGTAGCCCAAAGTAGAAGCTGTGAAGAAAACAAAACAACCAATCACTGAACATTAGTTTTGACATTTCTGAGTCTTTATGACATTTGAACTCATTTTACATAGTAAGGTTCAAAAAGACCCAAGTCAATCAATTTTAACCTGACATTTAAGGATCCAGAGGAAGGCAAAAAAAACCTCTTTGTGACGGCGTATCATGTTAACTGTGTTTTTTATGTTGTTGTTGTGATTTATTGTTACAATATATCCATGGTTTTCTAGTTACCATTAAGGTACATCCACACAACAAGTAAAATTTACTATACGGATTCTCGTCGATTCGCACCATTGACAGCCACGTTGGATGACGTGGTTTTCAATGAGTATTTCATATAGATTTTGGGATTTTTTTTTTCTCCAGTGGAATTATAATCAGAAAATGAGTCCCATTCATGTCTACGGGGTTTGTGATGTGGATCCGCATACAAAATATGTGTATACTGTTTTGGACGGGGATCTTCACATGGAATATGACAGGAGAATTAATATGTTCTATTTTTTTTTTACTCTTAGAAACCTGCAGAGAAAATACACATTGCATACAGTATTTTCTGTTGAGGACAATAGGGATGATATTACTTTCGATTTTAGAAGAGTATTTCCAGTTGGAATCCACATGGAAATACTCATTGTGTGGATGAAGCCTTAGGGTGCTTTCATGGCTAGCGCAGTTTTGGTGCAGTTTTAACTGCGCTCCAATTGACTGTCTGTATTACCAGCAAGCTTTTTTCACTTATCTTAACTGTTTAGGAAGCAAGTAATAAATTAGTGTGTTTGTAATCCACAAGACTTCAAACACAGTAATTGATTACTTACTTGAAACACCTTTCTGAACAATTTAGACAACTGAAAGAAACTTGCTGGTAATATAGATAGATTAATTGGAGTGCAGTTAAAACTGCACCAAAACTGCACTGTGTGAAAACACCCTAAAACTGCACCAAAACTGTGCTGTGTGAAAGCACCCTTAGCGGGTCTGGCCTTTTATGTGCATTGTCTGTATTAGCCTGGATAAAAACATGAGGGGAAAAGGATTGTGTTTGCTTGATGCAATCAGCTGCTATCAACAACATACCTGAAAGGATCATGAAGACACTCAGTGTGTTGACCAGGCTTTGATCATGCATAGAGATGAGCGAATTTCTCAAAAATTAGATTCGGCCGATTCGCCAAATTTTTTCCCCAAAATTTGTTTGCGATGAATCGTGTTAAAAAACAGCTATTTCCTGGCTACAGAGAGCCTGTATGCTGTTGTAGAACATTGTGCCATGCAGAAATATGCATAGGGAGTGTGGTTTGGTAATGAAACAATGCTGTGATTTAGTATGACACACAGATGACAGGTTCTGCTCTTAGAATCGTTTCACACTTCACTTATCTGGGCAGTTACGGGGTCAAAACTGACCAAATAACTGAAGTGGGAATGCAGCCTGACAGGGTAATGTCAACGCTAGTTAGAAAGAACTGAGCAGAGGGCCAAGATCCCACTATAGCATCAAAGAGCACACTCCTTTTACACTGTCATCAGATGATTCCACAGATTATGAGAGAACCTGTTCTTTTAAACGCTGATACATGTAGAGCACCCACTCCCCCCACATCCCTTGAAAGAGTGGAGAGGGTGTCAGCAATAATTCTGTCAAATAACTTATTTGTCTAAACTGTTATTGTCATACAAACACATCTCCATTACAGTCAGGTTATTATTTTAGAATATTGTTCTTTGCGCCAAAGAGTTACTTTTTTCACTTATAAGGTGAAACACCTTTGAAATACAGCTTTTGTATTTGTCATATACACACATCTACATTAAACAGAGTTTGTTTTATTGTAAATTTTTGATCAAACAGTATGTCAGACAGAGAGGTGGCAGGCCCTTCATATGGGAGGAGCAGTGGCACAAATTTTCCTGCAGCAGGCACAGGTCGCAGCAGAGTAAGGGGACATCGCAGCAGGGGTCAATCGGCGAGGCCAGAGCTACCAGTGTCATCTAGCGGCCGTGTGTTAACAACCAAGCCAACGGTTCCTGAATGGTTGACTAGGTCATCCACTTCCTCCCAGATGACATCTGACAACCCCAGCAAAGAGTCGGTGGGTTCATCAGACACAACCCTTAGTGGGCATGGCCCGGGAGCAAGTCGGGGGGGCCCTCACCTGTCCTCAACCAGCCTCTGTCTCATATGGTTCCCTCAGCCAGAGACCTACTATGTGGTGTGGGTTCTGTGACACTGTACAGCAAGGACGAACTATTTGAGGACAGTGAGGAGCTACTTGGCAGCAAAAAGGTGGGGCAAACATCCACTGCTTCTTGCAGTAGGCGGGCAAGTAGGGATGAGGAGAGTCGCTTGGGAGGTTATATTGAGAGCGGTCAGTATCTGTACACGGAGAACGGTGAGGAGGACAGCAGTGACGGGCAAACACTAATCGATAAAAATGTAGCCAATCGCACTTGAGAGCCGGAGGAAGCAAGGGCTTTATAATCATCATCATCATCATCAGGAGAAGAGGGCGGCAGATTGTGCATCAGGCAGAGGCGCAGCCAGCAAGTCACTAGTGTAGCCTGAAGTCAGCAGGATGGCAGAAGTGCGAGGTTGGGAGCCAAATGGCCACGGGGTAGACCACCCACTTCGCAAGTCCCTTCTGGCCCAGAAAGTAGTGGCTTGGAGGCTCACCTAGGCAGTAGCGATAGCAGTCAGTCAGTGCAGAATGTTGGTGGTAAAATCACCTACTCGCCGGTGTGGGTGCTTTTTTGCCAAGACACCAGAGGAGGCGAACATGGGTATATGTAGAATCTGTGGGCAGAAAGTGAAGCGTGGCCAGGGACCTATAATATATGCAGCGTCACCATCCAGTGGTCTGGGAGAAATGTGTCTCAAATGTGATGGCCCATCCTGCCACAGCAACAGCAGCAGCACCCAGTGGCATGCATCCCATTTTAGGCAGTCAAGGCTCCACCACCTCTGCCAAAGGGAGCTGTCTGTCTTTCCCATCAAGATGCTCCTGCTCCTCGCCACGTATCGCGTCAGCAGTCGCTCACCCAGGTGATTGCCAAGAGACAACAATATGCGTCCAGTCATCCAACGGTGCAGAAGCTGACCTTGCTCCTGTCCAAGTTGGTGGTACTGCAGTCCCTCCCCTTTCAAGTGGTGGACTCTGCAACATTCAGAGAACTGATGGCTTGAGCCGAGCCGAGGTGGAGAGTCCCAAGCTGTCATTTCTTTTCGAAAAAGGCAGTGCCAGCCCTACACAAATATGTAGAAGAGAAGGTGGGCCAGTCCTTGAACCTGTCGGTGTCTTCCAGAGTGCACAGCAGCGTGGATGTGTGGAGCTGTAAATATGGTCAGGGACAGTACATGTCCTTTACGGTCCACTGGGTGAATGTGCTTCCTGCCCAGCCACACCAGCAAGTTGAACAGGAGACGCCGCTTTCTCCTCCACTTTGTCAAACTGCTGATTCTGCGCCAATGTCCGCCTCCTCCTCCTACGCCACTTCAGCCTCCACTGCAGCAACAAGTCTTAGTGCTCCTCCAGCATACCACATGTGCAGGGCATAGCGGTGTCATGCAGTTCTACACCTGATTTGCCGAACGAAGTCACACAGGGGAGGAATTGCTCCGCATCATGAAAGATGAAATCGATTCCTGGCTTTCTCCGCGACAACTGAATATCAGAACCATGGTGACAGACAATAGAAAGAACATGGTGTCCGCACTGCACCGAGGAAGGCTGAGCCATGAGCCCTGTATGGTGCACTGGTTAATCTGGTTGTCAAATGGTTCCTCAAGCCTTCCAACCTTCTGCAAGACATTCTAAAAATGGTCAGGAAACTTTGCATGCACTTCATCCATTCCTACAAAGTTAAGCACACCTTCCTTGAGTTGCAGCGGCAGACCAGCCTCCCACAACATAGGCTGATATGCGACGTTTACATCCGTTGGAATTCCAGCCTCCATATTTTGGACTGACTGTATGAACAGAGAAAGTCCATTAATGATTTCTTGATGATCCAAGCAGACAGGAGTACTCCTCTGTATAATTTTGATGTCAGCCAGTGGCAGCTCATGTGTGACACCTGCCATTTGCTCAGGCCCTTTATCATTTGTCAGTGGCTAGGACTATGGGATGAACAACATCATTCGACTGCTTCATGTCCTGGAACAGATGCTGCAAAATCTGTCTAGTCAGGGGACTGGAGAAGTGGCGACTACATCTCATGGCCACATGAGTCCGGTGGGGGCTGAAATTTTGGAGGAGGACATTGGAGCACAAGCAATGTCTGGCGAAATGAGTGTTTTCTTTTACTCAGGTGATAGGAGAGGATGAGTAGGAGCAGCCGGAGGAGGTTGAGGGAGATGAGGAAGACGAGACAGATGACCCAGACACACCATGGTAGTATACAGTGGAGATGGAGGCAGGGAGTCCCTCAGAGTCACTTGCGCAGATGGCCCGATGCATGCTGATTTCCCTGGGTAGTGATAGCCGAATAGTCACCATCCGGCAGTGGGATGAGTTCTAGCTCTCCACCCTCTTGGACCCTCGCTACTGGTCCTAAATGGGGGCCTTTTTTCACCTGCCAGCAGGGAGGAAATACTCAAGCACTATAGAGACATCCTATGTAGTCAGTTGGCCACTGCCTATCTGTGCCATCCTCTAGTAGGTCTGACCGGGGGGGTCATGTACCACTGCCATGGCTGCGTTGAGGGGACGGGGTGTAGGAGCAATACCAGCTCAATCTCTAGTTGTTGATGAGCAGCTTTCCTCACCTGCCTAGTTAGGAAGGTACTCGCCAGAAACAGCAGCACCTGGAGCAGACCCTGAACCAGCAGGTGGTGGCCTACTTGGACAGCACCCTGTCACCCCACATTGAAGATCCACTGGACTACTGGGCAGCCAAACTGGATTTGTGGCCGCAACTTGCCGAGTTTGCACTGGAGAAGCTGTCCTGCCCGGCCAGTAGCGTGGCATCAGAGCAGGTGACAGTGCGGCGGGGGCCATAGTTACCCGAAGAAGAACTCGCTTGTCCACCTGAAATGTGGAGAGACTCACTTTTGTCAAGATGAATCAGGCATGCATCAGCCAGGATTTTCACACACCAATGCCTGATGCATCAGATTAGATCAGCCATGCCACCTGTTTTGAGTAGAGCTGCGGTCCGGCCCGAGGGCCTCGGGCGTGCCCGTGTTCGCCCCTCTGGATCCCTGGCAGGGATGGGTGCATCTGGCGTCTCTCCATTTTTTGTGGTCTATGGCCGAAACCCGTGCCCCCCCTTCCTCTGCCATGGATTCTAAGGTGCCCGCTGTGGATGATCAAGTTCAGGATATCATCTGGCAAGAGACTCGACGTTCCCTACTTCGGGCCTCCGCTCGTATGAAGTCTCAGGCGGACAGGAGGAGAAGACCGGTCCCGAAATTCCTCCCAGGAGACAGGGTTTGGCTTTCCTCGAAGTACGTACGCCTGAAGGTTTCCAGTTACAAGTTGGGCCCTCGCTTCCTGGGACCCTTCAAGGTGCTCCGGCAGCTCAACCGGGTGAGGTACAAGCTCTGCTTACCCCCATCACTCCGGATTCAAAACTCTTTCCATGTCTCGCTCCTTAAGCCTCTGGTCCTGAACCGGTTTTCTCAGAGGAATGTGTCGTCTCCCCCGGTAGCAGATTCCACTGACATCTTTGAAGTGAAGGACATCCTGGCCATGAAGTCCATCATGAGTAAAAGTTTTTTCCTCGTCGACTGGAAAGGCATTGGACCCGAGGAGAGATCCTGCGAACCCATGCCAAATATTCTCGATCGTGACCTTGTCCGCAGGTTCATTCAGGCTAAAAGGAGGGGAGGCCCTAAGGGGGGGGGGGGGGTGGTACTGGCATGAGGCGGGCCGCAGTCCATCCCGCGGGCGCACCCGTGTTCGCCCCTCTGGATCCTTGCCAGGGACGGGTAACGTCACTGTCCGCAGGACCAGCCGCGGAAACACTCGCAGCTCCTGCTCACCTGACCACGCTCCTGTTCTATCTGCTCCCCCTGCCGGCCGCGGATAATCGCCGGACGCTGACAATATATTGGGCTCCGCCCTGTCCTTCCTCGCTGGATCTTTGTTGCCTCCGTGCCCTAGAGAAAGCATTCCGTGTATGTTGTCTCTGCCGTGTTCCTGACCCTTTGCCTACGTTTCTCGACTCCGAACCTTGCCACCTGCCCAGACCTTTCCGCCTGTCCCCGACTACGCTCAAGCCTGAAGATTCGGTACCATGATCTCTTGCCACCGCAAGCAAGTCATGTCAGGGGTAGTGACCTGAAATACTTCCGCCGCAGCAAGTCCATCCCGCTTTGCGGCAGGCTCTAGTGAAAACCGGGACCTACTTAGATTCTGCTCCCTGGCGTGGTTTATACCATCACTTGCGGAGGTCCAAAGGATCCACTATCCCGGACGTTACGCCACCTGACCCAAACTTTGACAAATAAGTCTGGATTCTTCTGGCTCCCTGCCTCCGCTATTATTCCGATACTGCCACCTGCCTGATGCCACGCATCTGCTGCCATCTGCTCCTTCTACCACCCACCATCTTTACCAGGGACTGGTATTGCCACCCACCTCTCCACTCTTCACTGGGCCATTATGTAGCCATCTGATGCTGCTGCCACCTCAACACTCAGGTCTCCTCATGCTGCTGCTGCTGTCACCTCCAGGCTATGTCCCCATGTCACTCTCTGGATGGATGCTACTGTTGCCACCACCTCCTCATTATGTCACCTAGCTACCGCCACCTCAAAATTATGTCATTTTGCCACTCTCTGGCCGGATGCTGCTGCAACCTCCACAATCTGTCATTGTGCCACTCTGTGGCCTACTCATGCTGCCGCCACCTCCACACTATGTCATTGTTCCACTCTGTGGCCTACTCATGCTGCCGCCACCTCCACACTATGTCATTGTCCAACTCTGTGGCCTACTCAAGCTGCTGCCACCTTCACAATCTGTCATTGGACCACTCTGTGGCCTGCTCATGCTGCCGTCACCTCCACAATATGTCACTGGGCCACATTGTGGCCTACTCATGCTGCCACCACCTCAACACCATGTCATTGTGCCACTCTGTGGCCTGCTCATGCTGCCGTCACCTCAACACTATGTCATTGTGCCACTTTGTAGCTTACTCATGCTGCCGTCACCTCCACGCTATGTCATTGTGCCACCCTGTGGCCTACTCATGCTGCTGCCACCAACACAGTGTAATTGTGTCACTCTGTGGCCTACTCATGCTGCCGCCACCTCCACACTATGTCATTGTGCAACTCTGTGGCCTACTCATGCTGCTGCCACCTCCACATTCTTTCATTTAGCCACTCTGTGGCCTACTCATGCTGCCGCCACCTCAACACTATGTCATTGTGTCACTCTGTGGCCTACTCATGCTACTGTCACCTCCCCACTATGTCATTGTGCCACTTTGTGGCCTACTCATGCTGCCGCCACCTCCACTCTATGTCATTGTGCCACTCTGTGGCCTACTCATGCTGCCGTCACCTACACACTATGTCATTGTGCCACTTTGTGGCCTACTCATGCTGCCACCACCACAACACTGTCATTGTGCCACTCTGTGGCCTACTCATGCTGCCGTCACCTCAACACTATGTCATTGTGCCACTTTGTAGCCTACTCATGCTGCCGTCACCTCCACGCTATGTCATTGTGCACTCTGTGTCCTACTCTTTCTGCTGCCACATCCACACTCTGTCATTGTGCCACTCTATGTCCTACTCATTTTGATGCCACCTCCACAAACTGTCATTGTGCCACTCTGTGGCCTACTCATGCTGCTGCTACCTCCACACTACGTAATTTTTCCACTCTGTGGCCTACTCATGCAGCCACCACCTCCACAATCTGTCATTGTGCCACTCTGGGGCCTACTCATGCTGCTGCCAACTGACCACTTTCACACTCGACCGCCTGGGGGTGTCCTAATGCTGTTTCCTCGCTCCGCCTCTCTATAACATTGCCACAGTATTTGGTTTTCCCCTTGTCAGAAGGAATGAAAAGGACAAACACAACTGATTGTGTCTTCGGAGAAGCTGTAAGGCCAGTATGACATGATCCTTTGTTTGCATCAGGATTGTCTGATGATTAGGTAGCCAAGTGCAGGAGTAGATACAAAACACATGCAAATATTGTATTTACTTGTCATCTCTGTTTTGGATCAACTCCTGTTTCTTTTTGGCTTTAGCAATACTGATGAATTATTGACCGATTGAAAGCAGACACTAACGGATCAAAGGAAGGGCCAAATGATCAGTGACATCAACGCAAAATTACTGCACTTTCTCCACTCTTTCAGGGGGGGGGGGGTGAGGGTCTACATGTATCTGTGTTTAACAAAACAGGTAAAAATCTATGGAATCATCTGATGACGGTGTAAAAGGAGTGCGCTCTTTGATGCTATAGTGGGATCTTGACCCTCTGCTCGGTTCTTTCTAGCTAGTGCTGACATTGCCCTGTCAGGCTACATTCCCACTTCAGTTATTTGGTCATTTTGACCCCATAACTGCCCAGATAAGTGAAGTGGGAAGCAATTCTAAGAGCAGCACCTGTCATCTGCGTGCCATACTAAAACACAGCATTGTTTCAATACCAAACCACGCTCCCTATGCATATTTCTGCATGGCACAATGTTCTACAACACCATAAAGGCTCTCTGCAGCCAGGAAATAGCTGTCTTTTAATGAGCTTTGTCGTGAGTTAATTCAAAACGAAACAACATTTTGGGGAAAAATTCGGCGAATCGGCCGAATCTAATTTTTCAGAAATTCGCTCATTTTTTTCATGTTCAAAGCTTGGTCAACACACTGGGTTTCTTCATGATCCTTTCAGGTATGTTGTTAATAGCAGCTGATTGCATCAGGCAAACATCTCTCATCTCTAGTCTCAATGCTGAGCTAAATATGAGTGTCCTACAAGATGACTACTTCATACACTCAAGAACTATGGGTATGAAAAGGACAAAATAGTGTTCCAACAGAACAACGACCTTAACCATACGTCGAATTTAGCGAAGAAATGATTCATTGATAATGAAATAGAGTTGCTGCATCGGCCTTCACAGTCCCCAAACCTCAACTCAATCAAACACTTGTGGTTAGAGTTGAAGAAAAAGCTGTTTTCATAGTGAGTTGACCAGTATGCACCAACATTAGGATTGTGTAGAAGAGGCCTGGGATCAGATTTCGGTCGAGACATGCTTGAATCAGATCCAGAGCCCAGTATCATTGAGGCAGAATGAAATTCAAATGTGGATATACAAAATACTAACAAGATAATAAAAATTTACATTTTGATTTTTAGGAGAAAAAAACAGTAACAATGCAGTTACATGACAAGAATCTGCAGAACTATGCAGATGCTAAATAATTGCAAGTCAAATTTATGCATAAGATAGCTAAAATGATGATAGTCTCACGGTGTAGTGGATTTAAGATATGGAGTCTGAAAGTCAAAAGTTCAAAACATTGTTACCCTTTTGCTTGTCAGCGTATGTTCTACCAAAATAGCTTGATTATTGTATCATAAGATGATAAAAAGCCTGATGTTACCATTTTACTACAGTAAAGTTATCGCTTAAACACGTGCCATGAATGAGGTAGTGGTAGTCGGAGTCGTAGTTAGGAATCAGAGTTAGGGAAATTGAGGAGTCGGAGTCAGAGCTTTGGCTTACCAACTCCACAGCCCTGCTACCACCACCTTCCTCGACCACTTCGCTTCCTGGTTTCTCCACTTTTTTCCACTGATATCCCCACTATCATAATGGGAGATTTCAACATCCCTATCAATACATCCCACTTAGCTGTCAGCAAGCTCTTCTTTTGGACTCTCGCAGTGGACCTCTAGAACAACTCTCGCAGTGGACTTCTAGAACAACAACAAAGAGGAGCACACTTAATACCTTGTCTTCACCTGCCTCTGCCCCTTATCTAACATCTTAATCTCTCTTCTCCTCATATCTGACCAAAATTTTCTTACCTTCTCCACCTGCCGCTCCTGTCCTAAATTTAGTACACCCCCGCAGTAACCTTCAAGGTCTTAACCCTTACACTCTTTTTGACTCTGTCGCACCTTTCTTTACTATATCCTTATTTGATGACACGGATGCAGCCACTGCTTTCCTTAACAACACAGTCACCTCCACGTTAGATTTGGTTGCCCCCCTCACACACAACAGAACCCACAAAATTAATAGACAACCCTAACACACTGTTTTGACTAAAAAGCTGAAGCGAGCTTCCACAGTTGTGAACACCGTTGAATAAACCCGCTCTACTGATGACTTTGCGATATACATTCACTCATCAACTTCAAGTCTGAATTCCCCTCTGCCAACAGGATTACTTTACCACTAGTGCCAGACTAGTTCATTGCAGGACCAGAGCATCCTTTGTTAGGCTCCAGGTCTGACAAAAATGCTGCCAATTTTTAATCGTGTGTGCATCTCAATGATGCGCATACAGTTAGAAACACACCGGGGAACTTGGGGCCTACCGGGATACTGGTAATCTCATGGTGGGCCCTTAGCTCCTCATGTTATGCTTTCGAGCTCAGGGCCCATCAGATTACCAGCATCCTTGTGGGTCCCATAATTGGGATGAACATACAGTTAAAAACTATGGCCGCCGGCTACTGCGAGCTGTGGGCAAAGCCTTCAGCCCACAGTACTAAGCAGCAGATTCAAGCATGTGTCAACCGAAATCTGATTCCAGGTCTCTTCTGCATGTTCCCAATGTTGGTGCATATTGTTTGACACACTTGAGTATGAATAGAGTTTTTTTCCTTCTACTCTACCCACATGTGTTTGATTGGGTTGGGGTCTGGGTGATAAAGTAGTATCCCGTCACCTCTGGTATACAATTGTTTCTCATTATGGTTATCATAAATGATTGTATGGATGGAGACCCTTCTACCTGGGTATACTTAGCACTAAATTACGCCAAAGGGAGGCTTTCTGGATTTTGAAACTGAACACAAGGGTACCACTGGGACTAAATTATAAAAGTGATCTGTTATTGATATATTAACCCTTAAATCCAACACATACTAACATATGCTAATTCAGCCCTAGGATTGTATAGAACACACTGCCCTACGTCATATCCATGAAAACTCCCATTGGCTGGCTCTTGTTTTAAATGATGTCTGTCATTAATTTTAACTAGCCGTGAACAAGGGCACAAGTTGCCTGAAACGCGTTGGCCAAGCGCCAGCTTTTATACATGTTTGTACCGCTGCACATGGTTATGAAATAAAGTTACTCACTTGGAGCTGTTGTGTCGGATTGAGGTGTTTCCTGCCGGGAGCCAGCTCTGATGAGCGAAGTGCAGGTGCATCCTTTGAGAGTCATACTTAGCACTGGTTGCATCAGTCCCCACCTTTAGTACCTTTGCTCGGTATAATCCTTCAAGCTTTACAGGACCACTGTTGTCATTCCAAAGTACCTGTCCGTCTCTACCACAGGTTAACTTCAACATCAGCACACTGGTTTTAATAAAATCAGTAGGAACATGGCCTTGTGGATAACTCAATTCTTTTGTTACCCACATCAGAAAATTCCTCAACATACAATATGCTTTCAGTGTAGCTATGACCGGCACTGGCTTATTAAAGTAGGTCCTTTCCCTCAGATTATCCTACCTTTCATTCTGCGGAAAGAAAACCTTTAGGTTGTACCAACCATCGTACTCTGCCCCGGTGGCATCATGTGGATCTAAGACGTCTTCCCTGGTACATAGTACTTTGGTTGTGTTTTTGACTGCTTTCCCATAAGGATGCAAGTATGGGTTTCTTGATACCCACCTAGTGGATCTGATGAGAGTTGGATCACTGTCGATATAGTGTTTGTACTCACTCATGCACAAGTCATGTAAATCATATTGTATGACTGAGGAGTTCTCTACTGGGGTATAATGATGGACTGCTCCTTCAGCTAACTCATCTTTCTGAAACCCATAAAATACCACTGGCCTGTTGTGAACACAAAGTTGCTATAGAATTTTACCCTCTAAACATTGCACTGTCAGAAGGGGGCTAGATATGGTTGTGTGGGTGTGCTTACCTTCATTATCCTGTGTCTCACTGTGGGAAATTGGTTGTTCTAAGGTCACTCTCAATTATATCATTGCTACATACATGAGTGCCCTAAATGCGTTGTTCCATTTTGCATTCATGTTTTCTGGACCTTTCATCTGGTAAGGAATAAGGTATTTAATGTACCTAATCATCCTTCCACAGTCATTCTTGCTTTGGACTCACAGGTCTGGATGCTCATACACAATGGATTTCAGGGCTATACTGTGTGAGACCATTGGCCATTTGTGTTCCAGCATGTCGGTTGAATTTTCAATTGCAGGCAGGGGTTGTCCAGGCACTGGCATTGTATGACACACACCTTGGATTGCCTAGGGCCCTTCCACAACATGCAGTTTGTTAGGTCAATGATCTATCCATTCTGTGTCATTACATAAGTTCCAATAATGTTGTGAGAGCCGGAGTAATACCACATTGGGATCTTCATGGTCATGTATTTGGCAATTTGGATGATGACCCTCATCTATTCTATGTGCTCTCACCCTCCTTTGTTGATGATCAAATCCGATCACCACACACTGAGGACTGTCAGGTTGCAGGTCATGCTTGATGTTGGTAATGGAAATTTCTGCAAAAGTATCGAGCAAGATTTTTGTGTCTTGATCTTTTATTCTGGCTTTGATATGGGGTCTCCCTGAAGAATCCAGTATGATTGGACATACTAGAGCCAGATCTTTAGGGATCCCTAACTGTCAATCAATGTGCACCAGACTCCCAGTAGGTACCTTTGTGGTACATACTGCCACCTGTTGTTGCTCATCTGGGACTTTGTGACTGGAATTGTAAGTTTCCTCACTCAATGTTATGTCTGTTACCTTCTCAGGGGCATTTACAAGTGCCACAAAGCTTTGTGTCTGCCTCTGTAAATGTTGTGGGTCCTTTTCTGTCTGATCCTCAGCAGGTTTGGCATAACTGGGTTAAATCTTGAAACCAGTATTGTTGCCAGTTTTGTCTAGAGTGGTGTGGTTCATGCTTGCTCATTGAGGTCAAAATTTCATTATGTTGTGTCCATGTCGTAGACACAAAAACACTGTGTGTTTCTGGTCTTTTCAGGATGGTGATGCTGTTTAGGGTAGACAGGTTTGTTTTTCCTTTCTAGGGTATCTATACTTTTCCTGCGAGGTAGCATAGACACGCCCACGCTCCCTAACCTTTATAGACTTTTTGTTGTGCAGTATATCCTGTTTACACTGCTCAATAGCAGTGACTAGAGATGGCCGAATTTCTCAAAAATTCGGTTCGGTCACTTCGCGAATTTCGGACCTAAAATCGTTTCGGTCGTCCGAATTACTTCGGCACGAATCACGTTAAATAACAGCTATTTCCAGGATGCCAGAGCCTGGGCAGGGTGCTGTAGAAGTTGTGCCATGCTTAAATATGCAGAGGGAGGCTTGGTTTGGTCTTCATTACATGTGGTGTTTTTAGTATGACACGACATGGACTGCGCACTCCGCTCTTAGAATCGATTCATATAAAATTCCTCTGGGCCACTTAAGAGGGCAAAACTGACCAAAAAACTCAAGCGGGAATGTTAGCCTGATAAAGTATTGCCAGCGAAAGCTGGAAAAAAACAAGCTGAGATGCTCAGTGGCAACTTTAGTGATGAGTGTGGAGGTGCAGCGGCAGCACAGCAGCATGAGGTCAGGCAGTGGCACAATGACATTCTGGAGGCGGCAAGAACGTATTAGGCCTCAGAGTGCTCAATCACAGTGTGGAGGTCATGGCTAGCAGCAGTTTGAGGTCAGGTGTAGGCAAAGACATTCTGGAGGCGGCAAAAAACAGTTTAGGCCATGAGTGCACAAATCACAAGTGTGGAGGTCATGGCAGCAGCTGCATGAGGTCAGGCAGTCGGCACAATGACATTCGGAAGGCGGAAAACAGTATAGGGGCACAGATTGGCACAATCAACACAGTGTGGAGGTCCAGCTGCAGCAGTATGAGGTCAGACAGTGGCCCACATTGGCATTCTGGAGGTGGGCAAAACACTATTAGGCAACAGAGTGGCACAATGATTACAGTGTGGAGGTCACGGCGGCAGCCAGTATGAGGTCAGACAGTGGCACAATGGACATTATGGAGGCGGAAAAAAGAAAAAAAACAGTTTAGGCACAGAGTGGCACAATCACCACAGTGTGGATGGTCCGGCGCAGCAGTATGAGGTCAGCAGTGGCACATGGCCCATTCTGGAGGTGGCAAAAACAGTTTTAGGCCACAGAGTGGCACAATGATACAGTGTGGGGGTACGGCGGCAGCAGTATGAGGTCCTGACAGTGGCCAAATGGAAATTATGGAGGCGGAAAAACAGTATTAGGGCACAGAGTGGCTCAATCACAAGGTGTGGGGGGGGGGGAGGTCACGGCGGGCAGCCAGTATGAGGGTCAGACAGTGGCACAATGGGCATTCTGGAGGTGGCTAAACCAGTTTTAGGCAAAGAGTGGAACAATCTCACAGTGTGGAGGTCACGGCGGGCAGCAGTTGAGGTCAGGCAGTGGCACCAATGACATTATTATGGAGCGGCAAAAACAAACAGTATTAGGCACAGGAGTGGAACCAATGATACAGTGTGGAGGTTCAGGGGCAGCAGTATGAGGTCAGACTGTGGCACAATGACATTATGGAGACGAAAAACAGTATAGGCCACAGAGTGGCACAATGATACGTGTGGAGGTCACGGTGCAGCAGTTATGAGGTCGACAGTGGCACAATGACATTCTGGAGGTGGGGAGGGGGGGGGAGGGACGGCAAAGGGACGTATTAGGCCACAGGTGCACAATCAAACAGTGTGGAGGTCACGGCGCAGCAGTTTGGGTCAGACAGTGGACAATGGCATTCTGGGGTGGGCAAAACAGTATTAGGCCTCAGTGTGGCAACTCACACATTTGTGGGAGGTCACGGCGCAGCAGTATGAGGTCAGGCAGTGGACAATGACATTATGGAGGAGGGAAAAAACAGTATTAAGCCACAGTAGTGCACAATCTCACAGTGTGGAGGTCAACGGCGGCAGCCAGTATGAGGTCAGCCAGTGGCACAATGACATATGGAGGCGGAAAAAAAACAGTATTAAGCACAGAGTGGCTCAATATAACAGTGGTGGAGGTCACAGGCGGCAGCAGTATGAGGTCAGACGAGTGGCACAATGACAAAATTCTGGAGGTGGCAAAAAATGGAGTAGCCACAGTGTGGAGGGCCACGGCAGCAGCATCGGCCAGCAGCATGAGGTCAGACAGTGGGAACAATGAACAGTGTGGAGGCACGAAAGGAAGTCACTGCAGCAGCTTGTGGTCATGAGAGTGGCACAATGCATTCTGCAGGTGGCAAAATATTATTAGGCCAGCAGAAGCGCACAATGACTGGAAGCGGAGGTCACGGCGGCAGCAGCACTGAGGTCAGCAGTGGCACAATGACAGAGAGTGGAGGTGATGTCAGGAGCAAACTGCATGAGGTCAGAGAGTGGCACAATGGACATTCTTGCAGGTGGCAAAATGAAATAAGTATTAGGCCACAGAGCGGCACAATGACTGAGAGCGGGGAGGTCACGGCTGGGCAGCAGAATGAGTCAGGAGAGTGGAACATTGACAGAGAGTGGAGGAGGTGTAATGACAGGGAGCAACTGCATGAGGTCAGAGAGTGCACTATGACATCTGCAGGTGGCAAATTAGTTATTAGGCCACAGAGCGGACAAAAAAGAGAGCGGAGGTCACGGCGGGCAGCAGCATAGGTCGGGGCAGTGGCACAATGACGGGGAGAGTGGAGGTGTGACGGGGGCCAAC
The DNA here is from genome assembly GCA_025379985.1 of Phyllomedusa bahiana. Lineage (NCBI taxonomy): Eukaryota > Metazoa > Chordata > Amphibia > Anura > Hylidae > Phyllomedusa > Phyllomedusa bahiana. The sequence continues at coordinate 73,957 of JAODAL010018291.1, forward strand.
AGCAGAGGTCAGGGTGGCAAATGAATTTGGAGGTGGAAAACAGTACCGGGCCCGCAGGTGGCACAATGACACATGTGGATGTCACGGAAACAGAAAACAGCGCCCAGCATGAGCACTAGAGTGGCCAATGACGGTTTTTGAGGTGGGGCAATACCAGTCCTGGTAAAGCGGTGGTAGGCAGTGGGAAACTATAGGATGTGTGGCATCAGGGGGGGGGCGCATCAGAATAGTGGCTGGGGAGGTTTTTTTAAACCCAGACTGACGCCAAAGGATTGGTTGGGAAACCCTGGCCCGATCCACGCCTGTTCATTTGACAAAGGTCAGTCGTTCAACATTTCCCGGGGGACAAGGGGTTTCCTTGGGGAAAAGATGGCCCCGCCGCACTAAACCCCGTTTGGGACCAACTACTGGCGGGCAGGACAGCTTCTCCACTGCAAACTGGGCAAGTTGCGGCCACAAACCCATTTTGGCTCCCCAGTGTCCAGCGGATCTTCTAACTGGGGTGGCAGGTGCTGTCCAAGTAGGCCAAACCCGTTGGTTGGGAATGCCATGTCCTGCTGCTTTCTGCTGCTTGGTGACTGCCCCCCCTCATAGGCGGGTGAAGGAAGCTGCTATTAGGATTTCCCGATTAGGTTTCTGCGATGGAGCTGGTACTGCTCCTACCCCCCCCCTTCCCCCGAAACCGCCCGGGAGTAGTAGTGAGCGCTGAGGAACCCCCCCGGGCGACCTGTCAGAGGAGGGCGATGCCGCACTAGGCAGGGCCAAGATTACGGGGATTTCCCTATAGTATTTGGTTTGTCTTCCCTCTCAAAAGTGGGGAAAAAAGGCTCCCATTTGGACCGGGACGGAGGGGTCCCCAAAAGGGTGGAGAGCCCAGAAGTCATCCCTCTGCGGATGCTGACATTCGGCTGTCCTAGCAGGCAAATAAGCAGTGCGGGGGCATCTGACAAGTGATCCGAGGGGCTCCCTGCCTCATTTCCAATGTTTTTAATGCCACGGTGCTTGGGAGTCATCTGCCTGTCTTCCCCATCTCATCCACCTCTCCAGCTGCTCCCGCTCTCCTCTTTGTCACTGGGGTAGAAAATCCATCATTTACCAGACAATGCTTTGCTCCCCAAAGTCCTCCTCCTCCCCCCTCCTCCCCTTTCAGTCCCCACCGGATCATGTGGCCCGAGATGTAGTCGCAAATCTCCAGTCCCCTGCCAGACAAAG
>JAODAL010018292.1:0-75162 GCA_025379985.1 Phyllomedusa bahiana
TCATTGAAAATTTATGTTCAAAGCTGAAAAGGCAGGTGCGAGCAAGGCCACCTACAAGCATGGCTCAGTTACACCAGTTCTATCAGGAGGAATGGGCCAAAATTCCTACCAACTATTGTGAGAAGCTTGTGGAAGGATATCCAAACGTTTGACCAAAGTCATACAGCTTAAGGGCAATGCTGCCAAATACTAATGAAATGTAATCGTTTGACTTTGCAAAAAATAATAAAAATGCCTTAAAAATTATCTCTCTCTCATTATTCTGGCATTTGGCAAATACAAATAATTTTGGTAATTCTAATTGACCTAAAACAGGGAAGGTTTATTCAGATAGTGAGAAAAACATGCATATGTGTCTTTTTATATAGTGGATGGAAATGTTTGGTATCTACTGTACATGTCTTGTACTGCTCTTACATGTGACAGGATAAGCAGCTGCTTTGGGCACCAGGTGAGGACCCCATTTTCTTTTTTTCTGGCAAATTGTGTATAAATGTATATTATCCAAAGAAGCTTGAATCCTCAAAATAAAAAGTGATTTCCAGATACCAACATCTCTGACTTTTATATACAAAAAGACACGCTTTATCTCTATTAGTCAACTGTGTTTAATTTTCATTTTGCATTATAATGTGGGTCACAATTTTGGGCTTTTGAACCGATTACGGTATCAACATACAATGGTCCTCCCAGAACCAATTAATATTGTAGGAAAAATGTAAAAAAAAGTTCTCAGCAAACCACAAGACAATGCAAATTTTTAAAAAGTGGTTGAAAAAAATATATAAACTACCATTCGTGTACCTGCAGAATTTAGTTAACATGTCAATTATACTGCACAGCGAAATTAAAAAAAAAAAAAAAATACAAAAAAACTGTGCTATTGTTTCCCCCCCCCCATTTCAGCACACACAGAATTTTTATTGGTTTCCCAGAAAATAAATACCAATAGAAAATATAACTTGTCCTGCAAAAAACAAACCCTCATCTGCAAGGGCGTAAACAGAACTCATAGGGCCCCACAGCAAAATGAGATGTACCCACTCCACCTCCTGATAAGAAACTCAAACCACATGAGAATCAATAAAGTTATAAATAATAGCACCATGTATCAGAAAAAAAAACATACAGAAGTGGCTGATAGCAGAAAGCACCAACTAGTTCACTACAACAATGTAGAATGTTCTTGCATTTCAGTAGGGCCCCCCAACCTGTAGGCCCCAAAGCAGATGGGGCTTGTAGCTTAACTGGCTACAAAGACAGAAAAATGAAAGAAAAAAAAAAATGGTTTGTGGCTTGTGGGATAAGATAAGAAAAAATGTAAACAAAAACCTCTGCAATAGGAAGGGGTTAACAATTTAATAAACATCGTCGGCTCAGGAGTGAGGTTTACTAACCTGGCTTAAGCTTCTGCAAATTACATGGTATAAAGATTAGAGAGGGATAATTCCTTAATTATTTCAATTAATTTTCTTGTTAATGTTAGAGTTAACAGAGCTTGAAATTAAAGGCTTTAAAGAGCAAAGTATGAATTACAACACTTCTTGTGCACGAGTGAATATTAAAAAGGGGTGTGGTCTCATAGAAAATGACAAATTCTAAATAAGACTATTGCATTATTTGGATGAACACAAATGTATACACCATCCATAAAGTCACACAACTTGGTATTAAAGAGAACCAGGTTATGCTTGCTGAGGAAAGCACAAGCTAGTAACAGGCATGCCGTTTCCAGTGCTGTGTCCCTCTAACTGTAAGGGTAGGTTCACACAGCTAATTTTGATGGTGTTTTTGGCACGATTCCACTTCTAAAACAGTGTTTAAAAAGGCCCCCAGTTCATTTTAATTGATTACTGTGTAAAACAGCATTGTAGCTCAGACATGATGAGGTTTTTACATGCTTTTTAGAGCGCTTCTTTGGACACTGTTATGGGCGCTGAAAATGTGTCATGTAAATTCTTGAAACATTTTCAATGCTGAAAATCCCCATCGGAATCGATGGAGAGCTTCAAAACCTCATCCAAACCCTTGCTGCGTTTTTCAGCACAATTTTTGCCCTGGCTATTAATTTGTATGGGTGTTTCAGAAAGAAAACAGTGTTGAAAACCTTGTCCAAAACCTTGTCTGAAAAGGCACTTTTCAGACGAGGTTTTGAAGCAGATTTGGACGCTGAAAATTCAGCATCCAAATTAGCCATGTGAACTTATCCTAAGATGCAGCAGTTTGCAGCCTGTTCTGCCAGAGATGAATCCAGCTTATTCATTAGGAGGAGTCTCGCCCACCCGTCTAGTCCCACCCACCTGCCATTTATTCACAGGTTTCTACCTATAAATTTAAAGTAATAGGTTGAATCAGCCATAAGGGGGTAGGGCTAACGGTGAGTAGGCGGGGATAACACCTGCTTATGAATAAGCTGAACTTTTCTCTGGCAGAACAGGCTACAAACTGCCAGATTTGAGCTTTAAAGGGGTTGTCTCACTACAAGGATTGTTTTTTATATTAAAGATCTTGCAAAAACAAGTCACTTTTCAATATGTGTCCATTAACAGTGTCCTAACTATTCCTAGCTATCCCCGCTTGTATGGGCTGCATCAGCTGCTCAGATCTCTATAGCTACAGACCGGTTTGATCTCTCCTGATAGGCTGCCAGTGCTTGTTACTATAGCAACAGACCTGATGTCCTCAGCAGCTCATCACTGCAGGCCAGTAGTAGCCAGTTAAGCCGGTAAACAGGCCCCTGAATTCAAAAATGAAAATGAGAAAACAGGACTGAGGTGAGATGAATCGATGTCATGAGACAACCCCTTTAAGTGCTCTGAAGCTGCTGCACCGTACAGAATAAGGGACACAGCGCTGGAAACAGCAAGTCTGTCACTAGCTTGTGCTGCCCTCAGCATGGGGGGGGCATAACCTATGTGATGGGCAGGGGCATAACTACCGGGGCAGCAGATGGGGCTACCACGTCTGCCACCCTGGTAGTTCACCTCCTGCACCAACCGACAGTGAACATAACAGTTCACTGCCAGTGGGGTGGAGCTGCAGAGCCCGGCGCATCCTGACTCTGAATGCCCGTCCAGTGTTAGCAGAGCGAAGCGCCGCCTGCGCTCCACTCTGCTAATCTGCCTACTAGGCCTTAAGCCTAGCAGGCACCGGCCCACAGTGCTGACATTGGCGGCACAATTACATCACATCATCACGCCGCCCGCGGTGAGCACAGACATTGGCTGGCCGGCTGCGCATTCACATCGTGGGAGCATGGAGAGAGGCAAGTAAGTTATTTCTTATTTTTAATGTAGCCTGTCTGACTATATATGGCCCCTATTGCTACCTAGACCCTGCCTGACTATATATGGCCCCTATAGCTACCCAAGACCCTGCCTGACTATATATGGCCCCTATAGCTACCTAAGACCCTGCCTGCCTATATATGGCCCCTATAGCTACCTAAACCCTGCCTGGCTGCCTATATATGGCCCCTATAGCTAACTAGAACCTGGCTGCTTCAATATATGGGGCCCTATTGCTACCTAAACCCTACCTGCCTGACTATATGGGGCCCTATACCCTACCTAAATCCTGCCTTCCTACCTCTATGGTTCCTATAGCCTACCTAAATCCTGCCTTCCTACCTCTATGGTTCCTATAGCCTACCTAAATCCTGCCTTTCTGCCTATATGGAGCCTACAGCCTACCTAAACCCTGCCTACCTATAAAGCCCCTATACCATACTTAAACTCCGCCTGCCTAGCTATATGGCCCCCATAGCTACCTAAAGCCTTCCTGCCTATTTGGGGCCTCTTATAGCCTATTTATCTACATCTGTGGGCCCCACCTATAGCTCATCTGTAGCCCATCTTCAGCCTACCTGTGGTCCACCTACTACATACCTAACTACCTGGGGCTACCTACCTAACTGGGTCCTAACTACTGCCTACCTAGGATCAATCTACCTACCTACCTGGGGACTATGTACTGCCTACCAACCTATTTAATGGGGGTCTGCCCACCTGGCAACATGATTCTGAGAGTGTTACAGCTATGGCCTGAATCTATCTCCTGGGGGGTCAATCCTCTGTTCCTCCCCTCTAGGAGGCTAGGTCTCTAAGCTATGGCCTGTGCCCGCACTCCCACCCATGGGGCGTTTGTACAGAGGTGGGGGGCAGGGAGTGAGGTGCTAGAAAAGTGAGGATTCTAAAATGTTTGTGTCCAAATCTGCAATGACGAGTGTCGGCCGGGAGAAGTCCTCATTAAAGTTCTGGACCGGATGAACAACAAAAAGGAAACTCAACGACTCGTTGGAGAAACGTCACCTGTGAGTCACAAGACGTAATTACACTTTAATCACATATTTCTGCAGAGTATGTGTACACTAGTATATACCACTATATGGTCCTTGTATGGTGGTAATATACAGTCTGTAGGGCACCTGCGTACACTGGTATATACCACTATATAAGGGTAGTATAGGTTTTGTATACTGATCTTTATTCTGTAACAGTGTAGGGGTATTATTCAGTCACTATTTTGTGGTAATTTCGTGGTCATGTTCTGGCAGTATAATCAGGTTCCCATGTAGTAGCGTTATTGGTAATGTTGGTCTTGGTATAGTGGGATTTGTTTGGTAGCAGTATGATGGTGATATGTATAGTGAGGCAATAGCTCCATGTATTATCTAGTAACTGCATGACGTAAGAGGTCCCGGTAAATGTTCGTGGTCGGGGAGGGCCCCATCAAAAAGTTTGCTTTGGGGCCCAGGCTTTTCTAGTTACACCCCTGGTCATAGGTTCCCTTTAACTTAACCCTTGACACGTGCAGTCAGAACTACAGTTATAAGTATGGACTCTATGGTCTCTACAATTTGACCAACTCCAAGTAATATCTTTTTTCCTTCATTTTTGACAGAATCTGTTTCACAGATGTGAATGTAGCCTAAGCTGAATGTACAACTTAATGTGATGTTAACAGAGGCCTACACAGCCCCTCTTCCCTCACCCAGCATTAATATAACTGGTGGTTTCATTTGTTGCAGAAGAGGATTGAGCCCCCCCAGATACCAGGATACCTGGGTGCATTTAATACCACTAAACTCTTTGGGATTAAGTTCTTTTGGCAGCAAACTTTAACACTGTCTGAATGCTTCATCTCATGCTATTGTCTTCTCCAAACTAGACAGCGAATTAAACAAAGATTTAGGCAGTGTTCATATGTCAGACCGAAAAGTCCCCTGACTGACGCAAGCTAGCAAACTGCTGCAACCACCCTACCAACCCTATTTTATCCAAGGAGGCTCCACTCAAAAGAATGAACATGTTCATTTTTTTTCTCCCACACCACGGGTTTAAATGTGTGAACTACAACTTCAAGTTAATGACTGTCAGTTTACACAAGGATTCTTACAGAGAAATCAATGTGGGGTCCCCCATTCAAAAACCCCTCAATTTTGAAGAACCCTTAAATGTGTTCTTTAAATTTGTGCAAAATTCCATTACCTTACATAGGCCGAAGAAAAACAGACCCTCCAACCCTTTTGCCAAATTTTGGGTAAAAATGTTTATCCCCAAAAAAAGGCAAAAAACCCCCCTGGGGAAAGCCAATTGTCCTTTATTTTAGGGGGAAAAAAAATCCTTTCCCAAATTTAATAAGGCAAATTAAAATAAAACCTTGGGATTTAAGTTTACGTCCCTAAGATTCCAAAAATCTTTTTCCATGTTAAAACTTTTTAACCCCGAGTTTTTCTGCTTTAACAAGTAATCCAAAGGAATGTTTTTTTGCCCTTTCCCTTTGCATAACCCTTTCATTTATCCCAACTTAAACCTTTATCTTTATTGCTTTGCCCGGCCCCAACTTTTTCCCCGATCCCCTTTTTAATAAACATTATCCCCTATTGTGTTTTATTTAAATTTACAGAGCTTAGTTTCATCTGCAAAGATTGGAATTCACTATGCAATCCTTCTTTAAAAGGTTCATTATTAACCCCCTTTAAAGACCCTTTGGGCCCTATAAAACTTTTCCCGGGGGGGGTTTGGGGGGGGCACGCACCCCGGACGTAAAGGATAACGGTTCCCCCCAGGATCGCCCCCGAACTCTTAAAGGGGAGTTCGTGCTGGCCCGGGGCGGGGTGTCCGCTGGTTTTATTACAGCTTTACATCCCGCACCGCGGCCGGGGACCGGGCCCCCCGGGTCGCTCCGGGGGGGGGGGGGGTTAAACCCCCCTTTAAATTTTCGCGCGATCGGATTTGCAAAAATTTAAAGGGGACGCGGGGGAGATCCCCTCCTCCTGCGGGTTTTTGTCGGCGGGCAGGAGCGCACGGACCGGGCGATCCTTGCAGCTTTCCTGTCCCTACCCGGAAAAACCACGGAAGGCAGAGAATGCCTTTGGGGGTTTTCCATGACGTGAACAAAGCCCGGGGGCCGGGCCCTGGGCCCCGTGGGGCCCTGTCCCGGCATCCCTGGGCTGACGGTTTTCCAAAAAAAACCCGGGCAAGCAACAAGCTATGTACTGGGTTCCTATTGAAAAAGAGGAAACTTTAAAAATCTTCATTTCAAACCCCTATGGGGAAAAATTAAAAAAAAAAAACCGGAAAAAATAAAAAAAAGTGAAAAAAAAATGTAAAACACAAAAAAAAAAAAAAAAATAAAAATACGTACAAACCGGGCCCCTTTTTTCCCTTTTTTCAAACGCCCAAGCCCCAAAAAAAAGATCCAAAAAAAATTAAAAAGTACCCATATTTGGTTTTCCCCCCGCGGCGTAACAAAACCCGCCCAAAAAAAACTGTTTTTGGTTAATTAACCCCTACGGTGAACGCTGTTTAAAAAAAAAAAAAAAAAAAAAAAAAATCACAGAATTAAATTATTTTTTCAAAAACCCCCGGCAGCACATTAAAAAGGAATAAAAAGCGATCAAAAAATCCTAGAAATGCCAGAAAATTGTAAACCAATTTTTAAAAAAGTCCCGCCTTTACCGCAAAAAAAAAAAATCCTCCTACAGCTCTGGGATACGGGGGGAAAAAAAAGAAAAATTAAAAAATAGCTCTTCCCGAAGATAGCGATGCTTTAAAAATTGTTTTACACACCCAAAACCTTTTTTTTTTTTTTTTTTAAGTGTTCAGCTTAAAAAAAAACTATATAAATAGGGAAAACGCCATAATCGTGCACCCAAAGTTTAAAACTAAAATTATCACGGGTACTGCATGGTGAGCCCCCGTTAAAAAAAAAAATAAAAAACACTAAATAGGATTGCATATTTTCCCTTTACCCTGGCCTTTCCAAAAAAATGGATTTGAAAAGCGTCAAAAAGCCTTTTTCCCCCAAAAAATGGGTACTAATTTTAAAAAAAGTCAACTTCATCCCCTGCCCAAAAAACAAGTCCCTAAAATTTGCTCCAAGCACAGAAAAAATTTTAAAAGTTATGGCCCCTCGGGCTAAAGGCGTGCAAAAACCCTAATTTTCCCGGTTTAATAAAAAAGTTTTTTTAGAAAACCCGTAAAACATAAAAAAAATATACAAAATGGGTAAAACGGTTTTAAAACGTATTGACCTGCTGAGTAAAGCTACCCTGCAAATTTTACCGTTTCAGTGCCGCTAAAAAATTAAAAAAAAAAAAAACACTAAACCAAAATTGTGTATTTTGTTCAAAAAATCTCAACCCCCAAAAAACCCTTTAAAAAAAAGTGGGAAAATAGCATATAATTTCACCGGGAAAATGGAAACCCAAAAAAAACCAACCATCCCGCAAAAAAAAAGCCCCCTACACACTCTGGGAAAACAGCAAAAAAAAAAAGTTAATGGGGTGTCAAATTGGAAACATAAAAACGCAAATTTTTAGAAAAAAACTTTCTACTTGTCAAAGGGAATAAAAAGGGAAAAAAAATATAAAAATCTATTCATTGGGGAAATTTTACCGACCCTCCCTAGTAAAGTTATTTTAAAATTATTTTAAAAACTGGGGAAAGGCGAATGCTGTAAAATTGAAACTCAAAAAAAAAAAAGGCCCCAATCCGCGGTTTTCCCCCCAATTTTTATTGCCCCCTTGGGCCCAAAAAAAAACAAAGGGGAAAACCTTTTTGCACCAAAATGCCAGGGACAAAAGCCCTAGATGAGGTTTTCCCCGATGGGTTTTTGAAAAACCAAATGGGGGGGGCTTTTGGAAGGTTTTCCCCCCTGTTTTTGCTACCCTTTGGGGGCTTTGCAAATGCGAAAATGGGCCCCCCCCAAAAAACTGCGTTCCAAAAGGGCCCAAAAAGGCCCCCCCCCTCCCCTTTTACGCCCTGGCCCTGCGGGCCCCCCCAAAAAAGCAGTTTACAAAAACCCCCAATTTGGGTAATTTTTCCGAACTTGGAAGAAATTTCTTTAAACAAAGTTTTAGGTTTTTTTTTTTTTTCCAGGGGGTTCCTTGTTTAAAAATGGAAAACATTTTAAAGCTAAAATTGGGGAAAATTTTTGGAAAAAAAAAAAGGGGTTTTTTAAAATTTTTACAGCCTTTATGCTAAAAAAAAAATTTGTGTTTTACTGTGGGTTTTATTTTAAATCAATACCCCCGGATAAATAATTTCCTTTTAAAGGGGGAGTAGTTTCCAAAATTTTGGTCTATTTAGGGGGGGTTTTTATTAAGTTTTTGCACCTTAGGGTTTTCCCCAAAAACCCGAAATGGCGCCCTTTAAAAAAATCGTTTTTGAAAAAGGAAAACCCCAGGGGGGTAAGAAGGGTGGCCCTCCTCCTATTCTGGGGCTTTATGGGTGGGGCCCCCAAAAAAAAGGGGACTAGGGGCACATATGGGGGTATCTCTTTAAAAAGGGGGAAAACCCTGGGGGAATTGATATTTAAAGGGTTTCATTTACCTAGTCCATTTACTGTATTCCCCGGAAAAAGGAAAAAATATTGAAAATCTGCCCCAAAAAAAATGAAATTTTTAAAAATTTTACCTCCACTTTTCTTTTAAATTTGGGGAAAATCTAAAGGGGTTATCCCAAACCTTTCCCAAATTGTTTTGTAAATACTTTTTAAAGGGGTCTAGTTTCTCCCGGGTGGGGTTTACTTTTTTGGGGTATCTAACAAAGCAGGCCCCTCAAAAGCCAAAGTCAGAACGGGAAATCGGCCCTAAAAAAAAAGTAATTTGGCCAATTTTTTTGAAAAAGTTAGAAATTTCTACAAAAATTTCTAAGCCCCCCTTAAACGTAAAAAAAAAAAAAAAAGGGCATTTAAAAAAATGATTGCCAACCCCATTGTGGGGGCATAAAGGTTTGATCTGGTTTTGTTAAAACTTTTTTGTGGGTTTAAAATTTTTGGGCTTTCAAAGCAGAAATTTTGCAACTTTTTAAAATCGCAAAAATTTTTTAAATTTTCATGAATTTTTAATTTTTTTTCACAAACAAACAAGGAAATTTTATGGTAAAAAATTTCTTTTTTTAAAACTTAAAAAAAAATGTGGGCACGGGGAAAACCCAAACTCTGAATCACCAAAGGCTAGGTTTTTAAAATTGGTCCAAAAAATTAATTCCCACATAAATTGACATTTGCCAGATTTTCAAAAATAGGGGCTGTGTCAGGAAGGTCAAAACAGGGTGGGTTTCCTTAAGGGGGTTTAAAGAGGAAAGGGCCCAAAAAAAAATGACCCCTGTGGTAAACCCACTAGTAAGAGAGGGTCCAGTCTGAGTATGTACCAATTTTAAAAAAACCAAACCCCTTTGGGTTTTTTATCAAAACACTGAGACAGTTAATTTCCCACTTGCAAAAACCCCCACCCTCAGTCCCCAAACATTTTTATTTTACTTACCCAAAACCCTTTTATGTGGCACAGTATCAAAAGCTTTAGGAAAAAAAACCCCCGATATAAGACATCCCAAAGCCTGAAAATTAAACCCGATGAGATTATTTTTTGACAGGACTGTCCTTTAAAAACCCATGCGCAACAGATATATAAATTTATTTTCATGAAACTCCATTAGCATCCCTTAAAAAACCTTAAAAAAATTTTTGCCTAAACAGAGTTAACAACCTGTCTTTAGTTTCCAGGATCCTTTTTGACCCCTTTTTGAAATTGGCATGACATTTCTATGCAAACAGTTTTTTGGACATACCCCGTTGATGTACAGTCCAAAAATTTTAAAAAAACAAGCTCCCCCGGGGCCCGGGAGCCTGAGGACCCAAAAAGACCCCCTGCCACATAAGAATACACAAATATAATAAATCCATTGACATTTGGGGGGCCTTTTTCATTGGGGCCCAGAGTTTTAAAAGTACCTTCACCTTCAAAAACTCATGAAGTAACAGAAGACTAAAAAAACAAACATTTTATAAAATTTGGGCTTCATGGGAAAATCAAAGCATTTCCCCTTAAAAATTTCTTTTTAAAATAAAGCCTGGGCCCTTTAAGAAGCTCTGAATTTCGGGCCAATTTTGGCACATACAGTTTGGGATCACATTTGCCCCAGTTTGGTCTTTTTCGGCTGGAGAGTCCACTGTGCAAGGTGAGCTGTAAGGCCATTTTTCCCAAACACGGCTTAAAAGGGCCATATTTCGGTCCGAAATTTTGCCCAAAATTTCCAAAAATTCGGGCTAAAAACCCCCAGCCCATTACGGTAATCCACATTCCAAAAGAAACTAGATTACGTCTCCCTCCCCACCGCAAATACACCGAAGGGGGAGATAATTGACATGCACTTTCTAGCGGCTAAACCGCCGCTAGTAATGATTGTCATGGGCCGCGAATCCGGCCCCCCCTCCCTCCCCCGCCCCGCCCCCGCCCCAACGGGGTAATTGCGGGGGGTATTACGCCCCGCATTTAACCGTGTGAACATAGCCTAAGTCTACATCATGCCACAACCCAAAACAGTGTAATACAGAGCCTGTGGCTATGGAGAAGGAGCCTGAAGCAATAGGTAAAATTTTTCACACGTGTCCCAGTGTGCTGTACCTGCCTCACTTTTTATGAGAGACTCAGATTACCTTGTACAAGCAGCTATGCCCTCAGCTCCCACAGCATAGTTGGCATCTCCAACAGCATGATAAGGATCTTCTGAGTTAAAAAGTGAAAGTAAAACCTGTCTCCCTGTAATACGAGGGGAAAAACCCTGATTGCTAATGACATGTATTTGAGGAAAATCTTTAATTTCTCACTATAATTTTTGTCATTTGTAGGAGGTATAGGACCTTTACTACGCTTCTGACGAGGGGCCCTCTATACATTATTTAAAATTTCCCCTTTAAGACACAGAGGTGTATAAGGTGGAGTTTACCTAATTTCTCTGTCCATCAACAGGAATGTCATTTTTATCTCAGCAAATACGGTGGAGAAAAAAAAAACTGTATAATAGATTTGCTTTCTTCTCATCTCCCTCTAGAATACCTCCCTCTATACTTTTCAAAGGGCCAATATTTTCAGTTTAAATCTTTTAACTATTTATATAATTAAAAAATGTTTTACTTTTTATAGTGCAGAATAAAACTTAAGGTCTGGTTGTAAGACTATCTTTAAGTTGCACAGACATTAACATTACCTTTGCAAAAACAACCTAATGTTGCCACTATAAACCCGCGACTTCAGAGGCAAATCAGGTTGATTTCAGAGGCAAAATCTTTTATTTTGGTTAACACACACAAGTTTTTATACAGGTTGGTTTAGAGGTGTGGTAAGATTAACTTCATCATTACTTCACATTATGATTACAATTAGCAATATAATTTGCTAGTTTAATCATAAAACAATACCATTGGTTACTTCTAAAAAACATAGTGTTAAAATGTAATCAGTGACCCTTACATTATCTTTGCTTTGCGTTACTAATAATTAATTTGCAGCATATCACCTGGTAAAATCAGACAGTCATGATTAAAGTAGTTAATTAAGCTGAGAAAAGCAACTTCTCTAAACCATTGTTTTAATTATTAAATACTAGGAAAACAGGTTGCTTATTGTCGGTGGTAGCTACAGAATCTGGCGATTGTTTTATTGGTCCTAGAAGATTAAGTAATGGAATGATACAGAAATCATCCCAGTCCCATTTACATAAACAAAATGTTTATTATCAGTGATTAGATATTGGAGGGACAAAAGCCAACCAATAAGGGAATAGGTGAACTGAATATTTCAGATAAGTAACAATAATTAATGAATTCCTCTTTTGGAAATTATGAACAATTTACTTTAAGGCCTCGTTCACACGGCTTATTTGGGCACGGATTGGCGCCGTACTCCGCGCCGGATTTGCGCTTCAGTATGGCGCCAATCCGTCCCTGTCATTACGGTAATCCACTGCTCTCATAGAGAACAGTGGATTCCGTCGCTCCTCTCCGCTCGGCGAATCCGCCGGGCGGGGAGAAACTGACATGCACATTATTTACGGCGCGTACGCGCCGTAAACAATGCATTGTCTATGGGGCCGGGAGCGGCGCCCCCCGGCGCTCCGGCCCCGCCCCTTATTCACGGCGGATTGGTGAGCTCAATACGGCTCACAAATCCGTCGGGAATAAGCCGTGTGAATACGGCCTAAGAATGAAGAACTAAAAAATGTTTATTAACTCTATAAGTACGTCAAGGGTAAACATGCCAGGCAGAGCAAGGTAAGCAGCAGTTACTAAATGCTAGAAATTATGAAAATTAAAACTTAAAGGGGGTTTTGCCAAGAAGCGAGTTCCTCACCTAACAGGCTGATACTCTTGAGGCTTGAAAAAAAGGGCCGTTGTGTTTCTGTGTTTAAAAAAACAAGCACCTCCTCTGTGATGTCAAAGCTCCACCTCCCATGCCCGTTCCTGATACTCAGTCTCTGTACTTGAGCAAACATGTTATTTGGCTAATCCACAGGGGATAACTGTATTGTGCACAAGTTTCTCCCTCTTATCTGCTCAGGAGAGAAGATAAGCTCTGAGCAGGCAGCATCTTTGATTTGGTCACAAACTGCTGAAGGGGGGAGAGGAGAGCTTAGCAGGGAGCATCTGCATGTTTACTCAGATAATTACATTACAACCAGTGGAATATCTATACAAAAGACACAGGATCTTTTCTCCCCAGTCCCTTCAAAATTCTTTCATGTTCCCTGTCATCAGATAAGAAGTGCAAACGATGCAAGCCTGGCCAAATCAGCTCTCGTCAGCTCCTGGTCATGTCTAATGTAAACTGTCAGGAAACTAAGGGCATGCAAGTCAGGCTGTAGCTCTCAGAGGCTTAACTTTTTTTAAATGACCTATTATTTAGAAAAGTGATTAAATACCCATTTTGGAGGCTCCCAAGTCACCATTAGATCGTGGCAAAATCCCTTTAATGAATAATAGAGAAGTCATCTTTTATTTTCTCTGATACTAATATTGCAGCATAATTATGTTAGAGACTACTATGCTGGAGAAATGTAATGTAATCCAGGTATAGATGTTGATGCAAAAGCTAGATTACCTTTAATATATACTATAGTACATGTATCAAACTCTAGGCCCACGGATCGAATCCAGCCCGTTACGTCATTTTATTTGGCCCGAAAGAGCTTAGACATAGCAAGCAGGAATGGAAAAGGTCTGGATGTAGAAGGACCGGCTCTTTACATTCCACGGAAAACACAACCAACACTTGGCAGAGGCGACACTACCAGAACAGAGAGCAGCACCATCCTAGATTTGGAGATCCAGGGTGAACTTCCACATCGCTCTACTCAGCAACTCACAGTTAGTGGCACAGCCCTGGCCGCCCTACCCAGGCCCCCAACCCACCCTCCAAAGTAGGGAGCTTGGTGCTAAAAAGGTGAAAGGAGCTGGCTAATATACCATTTAAGGACCTACTGGCCTTTTACTGACCACATGGCACACCATAGCCCTTTGAGGGCAGTCATAATGCAGAAGTGACCCTTGCTTAAAATAGTACTGGTGAGTCAAAGCTATACAAATAGGCAAAAGTCTTTTCTTTACAGGGAAAGACAGGGCCAAACCATAGTGAATCATATAGAATGTAATAGAAATATTAAAGTTAATTGCTGTAGTTTTGGGGCAACAGTTATTTCCTGCACATTGAAGTGCATAAATGATTAAATGAGAGTTACTGTTATTGTCCACACACGAATATGCTCCCTTAAATCCCCACCCACACAGTGTCATATTTTTATCTATTGAATTGGTTGCTATGCTGCTGCCCAGGCAACAAGTAAGTGCTTGGTAGCTGAAGATGTACACAGTAAGACTCGCCTTGTAAATGTTACAATGTAAAATACCACGATGAATGATTCATGAATGTGTACACATACCAGTGATGTTGCAGAGATTCCTGGACAACACTGGATCATGGTCTTTAAAACAATTTCAAATGCATTGTGAATGAAGAGACCTTTTTAGGACCTAAAATGCTCAGAAAATAAACTACTTTCATAAAACAATGACTGCAGAGATAATACAGAAAAGTTCCTTTAATGGAGACCACATTTCAACAATAAAAGCACAAGCATTTTGCTCAACAAGACACGATCTCCGCAGCACAATGATGAATAATCTCAGTATTGTGTAACATTTAGAAGCACTTAGTAGCACTGGTTACAGAGATTTTCAGATTGCCGGTCGTAAAAAGATAGGGGTATATTATTTCTCTCTGGCACAGAAACACAGGGGCCGATTTATCAACGTGCTGTAGTAAAAAAAAACAAAAAAAAAAAAAAAAAAAGTTCTCCAGGCGGATTCTCAACATTTACTCATCGCTATGCCCCTGATCCTTCCCTGTGACAGCCCCTTTAAGACAAAATTCAAGTGCGTCTCCAAGCTGCCTTCAAGAAACTGGATCTTCTCAAGTTGTGTGCAGTTTATAGGCAAATAAACATCATTCACTGTTGTGCCCATAACTTGTCAAGAGGTTTTTTCTCACTTTCACTGTACAGAATTCAAGGTTCCCGAATGGTGACTTCTGACAGTGTCATGTGACCAATCCAGCCAATCAGAGGGTGCAGCAGTGACATTCCATTTTGATAGAGCCAGAAGACCGAGGACTGGGCGCAACTTCACTATAACAAGATTTTTTTTTTTTTTTTTTACACAAAGCCCAGCCTAAGCATCACAATAAAAAAAAAAAAAAAAAAAAAAAAAAAAAAAAGGGAAGGAGAACAACACCTTTACCCCTTAAGCCAAACACCTGAAAAGTACTTAAAGGGATCCTGTCACATAGGTTATGCCCCTCTTGCTGAGGGCAGCACAAGCTAGTGTCAGACCTGCTGTTTCCAGTGCTGTGTCCCTTATTCTGTAAGATGCTGTAGTTTTAGAGCATTTACCCCTCAAATCTTATTCATGAGCAGGTGTTAGCCCCGCCCACCAAAGGATAGCCACGCCCACTAGCAGTTATTCCCATGTTTCTACCAATTCAAAGTAATAGTCGAGGTGGGCGGGGCTAGCCTCAGATGGGCGGGGTTTGAAAAAACGGACTTTTCTGGCTGAAAACTGCAGATTTGAGCATTAAATACACGAAAAATACAGCATCTTACAGAATAAGGGACACAGCGCTGGAAACAGCATGTTTGACACTAGCTTTTGCTGCCCTCAGCAAGGTGGGCATAACTTATGTGACAGGTTCTCTTTAATGACCTAATTTTATTCAGGACAAGTTGTACTTTTTGGGGGAATAGTTTAAGTCCACTTATAAATTATTGCAAATTTTGTTTTGTTTTTTAATTATTTTTTGCACCATTCACATTTCACACTTAATAACTTGTTAGATTAATTCTACAGGTTATTATGGTTGTGTGGATACCTACTATGTATAGTTTTGTGTGTGTGTAACGTATGCACAATTATGTTTTATTAAAAAATTGTATTTTATTTTTTCTACTTTTTTTTTTTTTTTACCCATTTTTAAAATCCCATGAAGGGATAACTGTTTTACTTTTTTAACACTTAGTAATATATTAGCATATTCATATATGCTAATACATTATAATCTGTGTCAGTTTGACACAGGCAGCGATCAGGGCAGCACACAGCCCTAGGGCTACTCTAGGTCCCCGGGGATGGCTGTGCATCCATTCCCCAGGCTCTGTCGGGTAACCGGAGTCCTGATCACGCGACAGAGCAGGGGAAAGCCCTTTGATTGCGCTGCGGTCACTGACTGCAGCAATCAAAGGGTTAAGCGCCGGGGATCGGAGGTTTCCTCAGCTTCCTGGCGCTTACAGAGACTGTGCTGGGAACAGGGCTGTGGAAGACATCACTGCAGACGAACGACCAAAAGACTCGGGCATTTTTTTTTTTTAAATAGCACTAACTACCACTAAAATTCCCTTATTTCCCTTTTTACATTGAGGATATATAATACATGCCAACCAACTCATTAACAATGAGGGAGATTTTTAGCTCCGCCATGGGAACATAGTTACATAGTTTGTAAGGCCGAAAAAAAGACAGACGGCCATTCAGTTCAGCCTATTGTGCTACTTTGTTGATCCAGAGGAAGGCAAAACCTCCATGATGTAGAAGCCAATTCCCGACTCCAATCTTGAACTCAGAATAAATCCCTGGATCAAAGATTATTCTCTAGAATCCTAGTCACTATAACTTGTCATATAATTACCCACTAGAAATGTATCCAGGCCCTTTTGAACTGCTCTTACAGTAAAGAATCTCTTTCTATGTCTAGGTAGAACCCTTCTTTCCTCTAGACATCGAGGGTGCCTCCTTGTTCTATTTATTAGGTTACCCTGCAGCCGTCTTTACTCTAAACTATATAACTCTTATTTTATCTAAGTATTGCAGTCCTTTGTTTTTCTTTCCCACCTTTGAACATGTTCATGGTCTACAATGTCTTTTTTGTTCAATGGTGCCCAAAACTGTACACAATATTCCATGTGTGGTCTAACCAGTGACTTGTATAATGAGACATTAATGTTCTCATCATGTGCATCTATTCCTCTTTTAATACACCCCATGATCCTATATGCCTTGGCAGCTGCTGCCTAACACTGGCTGCTACAATTAAGTTTACTGACATCAGGGCTGTGGAGTCGGTGCCCACTTTGCAGGAAACTGAGTCATTATAAAATGGACCGACTCAGACAATATATAATAAATTGGTCCAGTTAGTTCAATGCAGTTCCAAGAGCAATTGGGTCCTGCCTGTGCTGCTGCTCTTATATCTTCAGCCTCATCAGATGAGAAGTTTAATTTTGAAAAGTATTTGGATGAGATGGAGCAGGCAAAGCGTTACCAGAGGAGAAAAGATTCTGCTCCCATAGGAAACAGATTTCAGCAAAAGTTTCACTTGCTTTCAAAGATGTAGAAGAGTTCAACCATTCATCAAAAATGACTGTGCATGAGGCAATTCTTTTATACCCTGAAATTGATGTTGCCCCGTGGTAACCGCTTTTCCACCAACCTTAGTGTAGAGAGGCCATTCTCTAGCCTGGAAATAATGAGATCAAATATGAGGACATCTATGAAGGATCTGATGGAGGTGACACTTTCTCAGAACAAATGTTATTCAGGACGTTTAGGCTGAAAACTGTTCCCCCCTCCCTCCCCCCCCCCCCCCACACACACACACTTACTGCAGCATTTTGCATATTTACTAAAGTCATATCCAATAGTATTTTACACCGACAAGTAAAAGGATAACAAGGTTTTGAACTTTTGACATTCAGGCTCCATATCTCACCATCCTTGGTGAGACTACCATCATTTTATAGACAATCATCTTGGCTATCTCATATATAACGTTGACCTGCAACTATTTAGTATATGTTTAGTTCTGCAGATTCTACGCATGTAACTGCATTGTTACTGTTTTGCTTCTGGTGGTGGGATAATCTTTTTCTTCTTGTATACTACAAATTACAACCTGTTCTCACATTCTCTAATAGCCGAGTGTGTTATTAGGCCAATTCATAAGCGAAAGGTCACTGATTCTAGCAGCAATAAAGAAGATTTCCCAAGAAAAGTGAAACAGCATCATGCAGCTCATCAATTGCGGGCTCTCGGACAAGAAAATTGCATCATGTGAGGCCATGACAGCTGGAAGAATATGAAATTAAAATCCATCCATTCAAAAGCCAATAAATGGACGTGCAGGCAAAATATCAGTCAACAAGTCGGCTCATCACAAGGTCTATCAGTTATAACGCAACAGACACTGCAGTGGAGGCGGCTCGTAAGCTTCGTAAGAGTGAGATCACAGATGTCTATGCAAGCACCGTGCAACATGCATTACACATGTCTGGAAGGAAGGCTCGAAAAAAAGGAAAGAAGCCTCAACTTCAATGTTATCATAAGAAGCATCTGCTCGAGTTTACAAAAAAGTACGAAAAATGGAAGACTGGAAACGGGTGATTTGGAGCAAGGAGATGAAAGTCAATAGGTCAGGATCTCATGGGTGCATATGGGGTTGGAAAAAAAAAAAAAAAATCAAATAAAAAGGGCGGTAATAGATCGAGAAATTGAAGAAACTGTCAAGTTCGGTGGAGGAGCCTTAAGATATGGGCATGTTTCACAGCCACAGCTGTTGGATAATTGACCAGGATCAATGATGATCTCAATGCTGAGCTATATGTGTGTCCTACAAGATGAGTTACTTCATACACATGAGTACTATGGGTATGAAAAGGACGACATACGGTGACATGTCCCAATACGAATGCACCATAATTTTGATGTATTTTACGCTCAAAAAACTTTTGCTGCCTTATTCTCAATATAAATGACCTGTAATATACCAAAACTAGGCACTTGTGAGTGTATGTTCTACCTAAACAGCTTGATAATTGTATCATAAAGGTGATAAAAAGCCTGATGTTACCATTTTACTACAGAAATCACTTATACATGCGACATGTATGAAGGCGACAAGTCCTTCTCCATGTCACTTTTACCCAGAGTTTTTCCATTTAACAAGTAACCATGGAACATATTTTTCCTTCCAATATGCATAACCTTACATTTAACCATGTTAAACCTCAGGTGCCACTTCTCTGTCCAGGCCTCCATCCTTTTATGTGGCACGGTATCAAATGCTTTAGGTAGAAACAGATATATGACATCCAATGTCTCACCCCGATCCAGGCTAGAACGAACCTCCATGTAGGGAGGTTTCTGGGTCCCCCAGGGGTAGGTTGATCCGTATATATGTCCCCCCACTAGGTTATAGTTATATGGGGTCCTCCAGTATGCAAGTAGTTATATAGGCCCGGATTTAAAAAAATACTCACCTCTCCCTATTCCCCTGACAAAGCACTCTCTCTCCTGTACAGACGGCGTGATGACATTCTCACGCCGCCTGTGCCTTATTCTCAGGTAGGTCGCAAGCCTGCTTGCAACCCACCAGAGAACTCCGTGGGGCAGGGAGCTCTCCCTCCCTGCTCTGAGGTAGCCTTAGGGCTCGTTCACACGGCTTATTTGGGCACGGATTGGCGCCGTACTCCGCGCCGGATTTGCGCTTCAGTACCGCGCCAATCCGTCCCTGTCATTACGGTAATCCACTGCTCTCATAGAGAACAGTGGATTCCGTCGCTCCCACCCGCTCGGCGAATCCGCCGGGCGGGGAGAAACTGACATGCACATTATTTACGGCGCGTACGCGCCGTAAACAATGCATTATCTGTGGGGCCGGAGCGGCGCCCCCGCCGCGCTCCGGACCCGCCCCTTATTCACGGCGGATGTGTGAGCTCAATACGGCTCACAAATCCGTCGGGAATAAGCAGTGTGAACACGGCCTTAAAGTGTATGAGCATCCAGAGGACACGCATATAGTTGAAAAGACTGCAGGCACTCTTGGCCCACGGCAGTGGGCCGGAAGTCAGCAACGCACTGCCAAACTGCTTTGTGGGGCAGTGGTAGTTTTAAAACTACCTAGCGACTGCCCTGCATTACTTACATTCCTGTTTCCTAAGGGTGCTTTCACACGGTGCGTTTTTGATGCATTTTTTGTGCAGGAAGGCACAGCAATTAATGCTGTACATTGTTGCACAAAAAACGCACCAAAAACGCACAGTGTGAAAGCACCCTTAGGGAATTAAGGACTTGGTGATTTGTCGACCTTAATTTTCTTAAGGCGGAGCTGGAATTCTTCCTCGGTTAGATGGGAAACATTTAAGTCGGAGATTACCTCTTCCCTATGCACATCAACAGGAATATTATTTTCCTCTGCAAATATGGTGCAGAAAAAAAAAAAAAAAAACAGATTTGCTTTCTTCACATTGCCCTCTACAAAGCTTCCCTTATTACTTTTTAAAGGGTCAACATTATCATTTTTAAACTTTTTACTACTTATATATAGTTATGAAACATTCTGGGGTTAGTTTTTTTCTCTTTGGTAATATGCCTGTTGCCAGCTTTGATGTTTTTATCATTTTTTTTCCCTTATAGCTTTTTAGTGCCTCCTCACTGCCCTCCTGTTAAAAGAAGCTGAAACGCTTTGCTTTTCTTATTTATTGCCTCCTTTAGTTCTTTGTTGATCCACATTTTTTCTGCTTCTAATGATTTTATTTCCATAAAGGTATGTACCACTCACTGTGAATGTTTGAGTTTTTAAAAAATCTTCCATTTATTATCTGTACTGTTCTTTTTAAAGATCTTGTTGGAGTCAATGCGGGTTAGAGCCTCTCTAGGCACATTAAAATTAGCCTTCCTGAAATTCAATGTTTTTGTGGCTCCTCGACATAATACTCTATTGAAGGATAAGTGGAAATGTATAATAATAATAAATAATAATTATAATCTTTATTTATATAGCGCCAACATATTTCGCAGCACTTTACAATGTAGAGGGTATAATTACAGACAAAAGACAGACATTACACAGTGAAAGCTACTTACAGGTGAGACACAAGGTGTGAGGGCCCTGCTCGCAAGAGCGTACAATCTAAGAGGGTATTATATTGTGGTCACCATTTCCTAGGTGCTCCCCAATCCGAACCTTTGTTACTCTGTCAGGTTTCTTGGTCAATATGAAGTCTAAAAGAGCCACATGTTTCAGTTTCCCAGTTTATATCTGGGTAGTTGATGTCTACCATAAAAACCACCTCATTAGAATTAGCCATCTCATCTATTTGCCCGAGTAGCACATCTTCCATGGGTTCTGTTATATTTGGTAGCCTATGGCAGGTGCCTTACAGAATTTTATTATTACACCCATGTATATCTACCTATAATGACTCCACATGTTAATTTTCTGTAGCTATAACTTCCCACAGTGTTCGCTTCAGACAGGATTTTAAAGACATATGTTTCCCCTCTCCTTGGCGAGTACGCGGGGCGTTATTCGGCGCAGTAATACTGTAAAGTTAACAAGTACAGCACTCATTCAGACGACAGGGATTTTACGTTTGTATTTCTCGGTGCGTAATGTATGCCCGTAAAAAAGGCAGAGAGCTGCCTTGTCTTGAAAGTACATGCTGGCCTGCTCGTACTTTCAAAAACGCTACTGAAGGTGTAGTGCGCTACGTAACTGTGTACACCGCAATACACCATCTGAACATAACTTTATCCTCAAAGTTAATCACCCAGTCTCTCAGTCTCAGTTATCACCACTATGTCAATTTTTTTTTCAGAGATAAATAATTCTAGTTCATTAATTTTATTGGTGAAACTCCGGACATTGTTCAGCATGCAATTTAGAATTTTTTTTTTCTACTTTTAACAATGTCCTTATTAACTATTTCAGCCACTCCACTCCCTGACTTATTATTAGTCCCTAGCACTTTAGTTTCACTATCTTGTTATATGTGTAGTAGGCCAACCACCCCCCAGTCACCGATTCACCTCCCTAATCTCCCGCTGCCTCTCAGGGGTGGCACAGGCGTTATTTCTGGGAATACTACCTTGGAGGTCCTTGTCTTGAGCTTTTGGCCCAAGTCCCTGAAATCAAGTTTTAAGGACACTCCACCTACCTCTAACTTTGTCATTGGTACCAATGTGTACCATGACAGCTGGATTCTCACCCACCAAGTAATCCGCAATATGTCAAACTTGGGCCCCAGGAATAAAACATAGTGTTTGAAGCTCCCGGTGTTTGACAGATTGTTTCGTCTGTTCCTCTAACAATTGAGTCTCCAACTGCCAGCACCTGTTTAGCCTGCGCTGCGCTCCTATTCCCCACCTTACTGGAACAGACAGGGGCAGTGTCTTGCTGCAGCAGCGCTTTTTCTGAATGGACATCCCCCTTATCCGCCAATCTGACAAATTTGCTGTGGGGTGTCCGTTTAGGACTAGCCTTCCATAACACTCTTATCTCTACCCCGCTTTCTGACTATCACCCGGCTAGCTGCCTAATTTCCCGACATCTACATGCTGCCATTCTCTCCTGCATCTACCCCAACTAGTGCTTGCTCAGTGAGAAGCAGACTCGCATAGCAGTATGCACACTCGAATCGCTGTTCAAGGATTGCATACATTGCACAGAATGTGCATGGGACAGCATTGTCAATCATGGAACCCATGGGGATATTACAAAGTCAAAGAAACAAGAGATAAGCAGGTAATTCAATACAATATGCTGCCTTCTAAATTCCACAAATCTAAAGTTCCTCAATCTCAAAACTTGCTCTCAGTTCAGTTTTAACGTTTTTTCCAACTTTTCTGCAGTGGCTGCTGCAAATGAATCATCTGGATACGAAGTCCCAACTAGTAATGCCCTTGGTTCTCTACCATAAAAATAAAAAATAACCCTCTGGGTACCACAACGTAACTGGGGCCAGCCCATATGCATTCATTTAAAAAAAAAAAAAAAAAAAAAAAAAAAAAAGTCCTATTTGGACAACTTTTGCTCTATTTCCAGCGTTAATATGCCCCACAGAAAACAAGTTCATTTGACAAAGCCCAAGTAGTCCAAATAGGGGTAGGTTTGTTTTATTCATGGCTATGGTGTGACCATGGCTACATTGTGGTATCTGTCGGGGGACCTTTTTTAAGGTATTCTGACCGATACCTCCAACATAAGGAATAATTAAAAACATATGTCGATCTACCTTAAATTACTAGCTAGTCACGTGGCACAATAGCTGGAAAATCAAAAGTTATTGTATAATAGGCGGCCAATACATAGCAAAAGAACTCAATATACTGTACGCCACAAGAGTACCTACAGAATTTTCTAGTTCACCAGCCTGAGATTCAGTGTCCCATTTTTTGCCATAGTAGTTTCTTCCCCCCCCCCAATAACCTGATGGATACCTGCAACGACACTAGTAGTGTCACTTGTAGTGTAAGCCCAGCCTAATTTGGGTTATCATTTTATTTATATTCAAGGTTTTATTCATTACAGTTTAGTGGTTAAAAAAAAAAAAAAAAATCTTTAACCCCTTAATGCACCAGGACGTTTCTGTACATCATGGAGCATGGCCTGTTATAGCACCATGACACAGAAACAGTGTTTAACCATCGGGCTCCAGCAGTTGTGATTGAGCGCGGAAATTAATCTGTTCCTGGCCATTTAACCCCTATCTGTCGCAGTCAATAGCGACAGCTAAGAAGTTTGACAGGAGTTCCCTCTGTCCTTCAATAGTACTTCTGCAACGCAATCATGGGGTGCCGATGGTTTTCATGACTAGCAGGGGAAATACAATGGCCTTCGGGTTGTCTATGATGTAGTCCTGTCAGGCCCACCCAGAGGCAGAATGAGTTTATCAACCTCACTATTGTTTCACAAATTTAGCTTTGAGCTGTGAAATTGAAAAGTGTATTTTTTCCAACAATCTGCAATTTTAACTGAAAGGGTTTCATTTTTACAAGGAATCCTGGAAAAAAAAAAAAAGCACAACAAAAAAATGTGTTACACAGTTTGTTCCAAGTTCTGCAATGCCCTATATTTAGGTGTAAACTGCTGTTTGAAGGGCAATATATTACATGGAAATTCCTAAAGAAGCATTTATGCTATCTATCATACATGA
The DNA here is from genome assembly GCA_025379985.1 of Phyllomedusa bahiana. Lineage (NCBI taxonomy): Eukaryota > Metazoa > Chordata > Amphibia > Anura > Hylidae > Phyllomedusa > Phyllomedusa bahiana. The sequence goes on from JAODAL010018292.1 coordinate 23,823, forward strand.
ATCTCAAAGTTTTTCATGCATGATAGATCGCATAAATGCTTCTTTAGGGATTTCCATGTAATGTATTGCCTTTTTTGCTGTGGTTTGCCACTGGTAATGGTGTGCGTGTATATATAAATATATATACACACTATATATATATACACACACACACAACACACACACACACAACACACACACACCGGCCACTTTATTAGGGACACCATGCTAGTAACGGGTCGGACCCCCTTGTGCCTTCAGAACTGCCTCAATTCCTCGTGGCAGAGATTCCACAAGGAGTTGCACCGATGCTCAACGGGGACCAAGGGGCCCAAAGAGTGCCAAGACAATATTCCCCACACCATGACACCACCACCACCAGCCTGAACCGTTGATACAAGGCAGGATGGATCCATGCTTTCATGTTGTTGACGCCAAATTCTGACCCTACCATCCGAATGTCGCAGCAGAAATCGAGACTCATCAGACCAGGCAACGTTTTCCAATCTTCTACTGTCCAATTTCGATAAGCTTGGGCAAATTGGAGCCTCAGTTTCCTGTTCTTAGCTGAAAGGAGTGGCACCCGGTGTGGTCTTCTGCTGCTGTAGCCCATCTGCCTCAAAGTTCGCCATACTGTGCGTTCAGAGATGCTCTTCTGCCTACCTTGGTTGTAACGGGTGGCTATTTGAGTCACTGTTGCCTTTCTATCAGCTCGAACCAGTCTGCCCATTCTCCTTTGACCTCTGGCATCAACAAGGCATTTCCGCCCACAGGACTGCCGCTCACTGGATGTTTTTTTCTTTTTCGGACCATTCTCTGTAAACCCTAGAGATGGTTGTGCGTGAAAATCCCAGAGATCAGCAGTTTTCTGAAATACTCAGACCAGCCCTTCTGGCACCAACAACCATGCCACGTTCAAAGGCACTCAAATAACCTTTATTCCCCATCCTGATGCTCGGTTTGAACTGCAGGAGATTGTCGTGACCATGTCTACATGCCTAAATGCACTGAGTTGCTGCCATGTGATTGGCTGATTAGAAATTAAGTGTTAACGAGCAGTTGGACAGGTGTACCTAATAAAGTGGCCGGTGAGTATATATATATATATATATATATATATATATATATATATATATATATATGCGCCGCAACCATGCCAGTGGCACCCAGGTTCACATTGTGTTTTTTTCAGAAATGTTTTTTGTGCAGAAGTATACGTATATTGTATTTGGCATATACTGCTTTTAATCTGTATAGGGAGGAAGGGATGCCTCCGTTTTCGTTTCCTGCACCCCCGCCCACTTTCACAGGCTGTTATATGAGTGCAGCTTGCAAGGTTGTTTTTTTTTATTTCTTTCTTTCTCTCTGGATAATGGAGGTCGGTTGACCCAATGAGAGGCCTGAATTTGGCTCTATTGAGAGGTAAAGATAGCGTAGGACCACCCGACAGGAGATCACGTTGTAAGTTCGTGGGTGGCTTAAGCATTTTTTGATCAAAAATATGTGAACCAAGAATCTGAAAGTTTTTTTCAAACTGCTGTTTGGGCACATGGTAGGGCCTACAAGGGAGGGAGCGCTATTTGGCTTTTGGAACACAGATTTTAGTGTGTGCGCCATGTCGCATTTGCAAAGCCCCAAAGTACCAGAACAGGTGAAACCTTCTAGAAGCCACCATCTTGGATTCAACACCCCTCATGGATTTCATCTAGGGGTGTATTGTACATTTTGGGCGCACAGGTGTTCCACAGTTTTATTTAGCATTGTGCCATGAAGATGGGGGGAAGGGGATCCAGTTCCGCCATTGTTTTTTGGCCGTTATTTTTATAACATAAAAATAAATGACAAAATATTACAGGATAACTTTACTATGTGGGTCGGTACAATTACAATGATATATATTTTATATAGTTTTTGTTTTATTACTTTGTCACAATAGAAACGGGTTTATAAAAATTGTGTTTTTATGTCATCATAGTTTGACAGCCATAACTTTAATTTTTCTGTATATCGAGCGGATTAAGAGATTTACTTTTTTTTGCAACATGAGTTGCTTTTTTCATTGGTGCCATTATGGGGTTCATATGATGCTTTGATTGCTTTTTATTAAGGATTTGGCAAACAGGATGAACGAAATTTAACAACCCTGGTAATGTTTTTTAATTTTTTACAGCAGTCGCAGTATAAATGAAACGCCAGTTTTATTCAGCAGGTCGATACAATTACGATACCCAATGTGTATATAAATTTCTGTTTTACACAATAAAAACACTTATTCAAAAAGGAAAACGCGTTTTGCATCGCCATAGTCTGAGAACCATAACCTTATTTTTCTTGTTTACGGAGTTAAGAATGGGCTTGTTTTTTGGGAGAATGAGTTACTATTTTTAATGGGATCTTTTTTAGAGGGATGCTTTACAGCAGGTTCATGCACATAGGGGCCTGTAATCTGGAACAGTCCCATTGACTACTATAGGAGAGTATTGTGGGCATGCTCTATGACCTGGGAAGTCAGTGTGGAAGTAGGGGGAGAACTGTGACATCTCCTATGGTAACTGGTGGATCCTGTGTTATCTAAATACATTGGTGCCACCTATCAGTTTGACCCTGCTTGTACTCATAATAAGCAGACTGCTGAAAATCTCTCTCTACAGAACAAGCCTAGTGGCCAAAGTGAAAACTGCAGGACCTGAGAATTTTTGTAATGGAGAATTTAAAAAACAACCAAAAAGTCTTAAAAAATGTGTTTAACATAAAAACATGAGTTAAACAACAAGTCATTTTTTCTCTTTAAATCCAAAAAACAGGCTTATACTTTAAGGGGTTAATGAGACTGTACAGAATAGAAAAAACATGGCTGCTTTCATATGGAAACATTGTACTCCAGTCCACAGGTAGCCCCATTTACTTTAGTGGAGCTGAGCTGCAATGCTACACAACCCATGGACAGGTCTGGAACTATACTTGGAAGAATGCAATATCACCCAGTGAACAGAAAGGTCACTGTATGCAGGGTTATACAGACAAAACATGAACAACTATGCTGCATTTTTCTCCTAGATAAATAAGTACATAAGAGATAAAAGGCAACATAAAATTATTTTATTTAGATTTTTTTTTAAATCAGTGCTAGTTAATCAAGACTTTCAGGAATCAAAACAGAAAGAAAAAAGGCACAAAGCCAATGTCATGCAAGTAATTTCTGCTGTGGTGGCACTGTGCGTGCAGTGGGCATCCTGTTAATATTCATATAACACAATGCTATTTATTATCGGGTTAGCCACAGTCTCTGGCGTTAAATGTCACACTAGAATATTGCTGTAAAGTGACAGTGGGGCGTAAGGTTTTATAATCTTCAGAACACAATTACTAAATAACATCATTAGATTACTCATAATAAAACCATTTTGGCATTTTCAATTTGTAATTTAAATCTACATGCAAAACATTTATACCAGATGTGTGTGAATGTATGTATGTATGTATGTATGTATGTATACACTATGTATGGACAAACAGAGAATTATTTTCACCTTCCTAAGAACCGTTTACATTTTCATGGTGGTCCATGCCTTCTAAATACATGGCTGTACATACTTAAAAGGTCGGATGCCTAATGTTAAACCTTCCATCACATCAGAACAATGTATATTAAGCAACAAGGAGGAGATCACTTTAAAATACATTACTAGATCTGCAGTCTTGGTGGGGACTGCCTCAATGCTGGTATAAGTTTTTTTTTTTCTACTAGATACAGTAAAAAATTATGAGACAAAAAAATTTCATACAGAAATATTTACCAATGTTACATCAAGATAAAATTGTCACAAGTTATATCACAGAGGGTAAAATTTGTCTCCAAATGAACTAGTAACCTAGGCGACCGGATTTCTCCTAGTAATTTTTCTAGTGTTAGAAATCGCTTCACAGAAGGGTTTCTACATATGTGTGAGCAACATATACAATGTTTGCACATATGCTAATAACAAATGTAACCAATTTTCTTCATCAAATTTAAGCACAAAATATGATATACATAGCTTTATTAAAGGGGTTGTCTCACTACAAGGCTCTCTTTTTATGTTAAAGATCTTGCAAAAACAAGTCACTTTACAATATGTGTCCATTAACAGTGTCCTACCTATTCGGAGATATCCCCTCTTGTATGGGCTGCATCAGCTCCTCAGGTCGCTATAGCTACAGACCTGTTCAATCTCTCATGATAGGCTGCCAGCATTGATTGCTATAGCTACAAACCTGGCTTCCAGTTACTGCCTCTAATGGGCTTATCTACCTTTTCTGTGGCCCAAAATTAAAAACACTGTATACAGTGTTTTTAATTTTGGGCCACAGAAAAGGTAGATAAGCCCATTAGAGGCAGTAACTGGAAGCGTTATTTTTGAGGGAAGCCTATTGGATTCTAACTCTCAACACACATTTCCCGAAAGGTATGAACTATAGGTCCGATCTATTGTAATAAATATATATATATATATATATATATATATATATATATATACACATATACATACACACACACACATACACACGATATGTCACATGTTATTGCTATAATTAGATCTTATAAAGCATATATGCAATGCACACACCAATGCTAATTTACAGTCATTAAATATTGTTGCTACGGTGTTGTGATTCCTTCATACTATGCCGTTATATCTTAAATATTATTGTACATCTAAATAAAAGTTATCTATAAATATAAATAACATAAAAGTAAAGCTGTTCAGCTGGAGACACAGCATGAGGGAATCACATGGATGTGTTTTCTGATATGCTGAGAATTGGCTGATGTTGTATTTTGTATTGCATAACAGTTGTAAAGCTTGTAGTGTGAACAAGCTGCAATGTAATGCAATGCTGCAATATAACTTGCCATCAGGGAGTTAATAAGAACTTATACTTAGGGGAGGAGTATTCTTTTCCTATGATGCTATGATCAAGGGCTATGTTGTCCTGAAACATGTTAGCTGGCGTTATATAGTTTGTCAAAAGACATACGTCCATCCAGTTCAGCCCATTTTGCTAGTGTCCGACCTGTTTTTGTTATCACAATAAGTGATGTGCCCTTTTGCCCTGTTTTTTTATCACCCACTATGGGACATATTAAAGAGACGTGTAAAAAAACAAACATGTGCTGTATTGATACATACACCTATAAACAACAAGACACTTTAGATGTAGTTTTTAAATGAGTATTTTGGTCCATAACACTAGTGTTTAACATCAAAATATATGTAAAAAAAAAAAAAAAAAAATGGCATCTGAACTCAACCTGTGTAGTATTAACAGGGTTGTCTCACTATGCTGTTTCACAGAGCCACAGACAGCTGCAGGCTGCCACTTCCTGCTCAGGTTGTGGATGGGGCTACATCAGTGATCAGCAAATCAGTTCTACTAATTCTAGCTGATCCTATTAGATGGACATTATTGCTTCTTAACAGCAGTGCACAAGGCTACAGTGTTCTAAAGGGGTAAAGCTTGTTATCTGCAAAACGGAGCTTGTTCAGATTACGAACAGCAAGGAGTGATGTCACCTTCTCAGCCACTGCTGCAAGAGCATAGAAAGGTGGCTGGTAACCAAGGGAAGCTTGCCTCCAAAAGCAGGCGATGACATCTACTCTAACTCTTAAGGAAAGCAATATCAGAACAGCAATGTATTTGATAAGTCTTTATTTACGTGTGCCTACATGATTAACCCTGCTGTTCTGTTTGGTTCTACTATACACATATAATTTTCCGGTCATTTTTGACCAAGCCTATTAAAGTCTGGATTTTTAACTAATTTAAGTGTTTTATTTGAATTTCTTTTGAATTATTATACTGTATGTCAACATGGTTGTTCATAAACAAATGAAAAATGAAATCAAAAACTTAATTTTTATTTTTGTGTCAAAAAATGTTACATGGCCTTATTATTCATGCATATTGCACATTTGCACAAAAAAAATCTTTATAAAACTGTAAACTATAACATCAAACTGTATGTAAATATATTTTAAAAAAAATAAAAAAAGTCTAGTTTTTTTCTATATAAAATGTGAAATAAGGTGCTAAATTTACTGTTTGCATTCGTCACAAGTATAATTTACATGTCTTTTGCATAAGTACTTTGCACATTTTCAACATATCACATTTGATTTGTGATTACTTGATGCTGGACAGAATGCACACCGTTTCCGTTTTAGGCTGGTTGCACTGCTGGTGGAGGCCGTGGGTATCGTCGCAGTGCTAGCGGAAGCCCTTGGTTCACTTTCTTCAGCATGCTGTTGGATCCTATGGACAATGGCTGCAGCTCCATCATCTCTGGGTGTTACTTTTCTTTGTTCAATATATGGGCTAACCAGTGATTTTTCCCAACTCCTCTAAAAAAAATTCTTCTTTTTTATAGTTTATTTTTGTTCCAATTTGGGTCTATTTCATAGAAATAGCACTTACAGCTCTAAGTCTTTCCCCCTCCTTCTCCTCCTGTAGTCAGGTAGATCTCCACACAGTGGTATAGTATTGAGGACCTGCAGGTTATGTGGTCAGGACCTTCATCCCTCTCCTATGTGTGCAGGAAGCTGCTGGAAAGTCCTTCTCCTCTGTTCCTCTTCTGCTACATATATGTAAAGATGAGTTTTCAGAGCTGGCTCATGTGTGCTCTCTCTCTATGTTCTCTCAAGTTGTATTGAAAGTGAAGTAACTGTATAGAATAGTATTGTACTTGTCTACTGATAAGTTAAAACATCCCCTTTAGCAGACCAAAGTAAAACAAACACATTTTGTCAGACAGAACTAATTAGTGCTCTTTTCAGGTCATCATTACATAATAGAACCAGCTAATACAAGGAACCAGCTAAGACAAATAATTCACATTTACCATGTGAAAGGTTGACAACGGAATTGAACCATTTCTATAAGAACAGCACATAACTATACTGGAAAGGAATCCATCTACAGTATCATAATTTGAAAATGTATGTATGTGTAACTCTGCATGGACCAAAAGGACCTAGATAAATTGATAAACAGTAGTAGATGAACTATATAGACCAAAATGAGATTATAACTCCTTTACTTTTTTCAAAAAATGGCTGGAGATTAGTATAAAAGGCTATCGGGCATTTTTGACCGAACAGCACAAGTGTAAAAAAAACACATGGAGCAAAAAGTAAAAAAATAAAACCTGCTATTAGTAAGAACCCCTCAAATGAGGAAAAGTCAATGAACCAAAAGTTTCAGAACCACATAATGAATATTTAAAAAAAAATATCAAATTACAAAACTCGGTCATTTTTGACCGAACAGCAGGGTTAATGCTAATCAATGAAATGGGAAAAGGGTTGTCCCACCATGCTGTATTACAGGGTCGCAGGCAACTTCAGACTCACACGTTCTTTTCAGGCTGTGAGTGGGTCTATAGCAGTGACTGATAATTCAGCTGTTATTCCTAGTTGGTCCCATTACAGTGACAGTGAGTGCAGGAGGTTTGTAAACTGCAGTACACAAGATTACACAGCTCTATAGGGTTAAAGCTTGTCAGAATGTAATGTAAACAAGTTAGCCCTTTGAAAAAAAGAGAAACAGCAGGATTATGTCCCCAAACCTAAACCCTCGCAACAGCCTGAAAAACATCAGAGAGGTGGCCAAAACTAGGGAAGCTTGTGTGCAAAAACAGACACCTTTTCATCCTTTTATGGACTGACCTACTCATTCATGTTTCACATCTGCGTCAGAAGTTTCAGTCATAGGCTCCATCACAGAGATGGAAGTGAACCCATTTAAACGAGGGAACTTTTAAAGGGGGCCCAAACGTCCCCAAATTTGACTACAATGGGGTGTGTCGGGCTTCCTTTGGGCGGGGGCCCCAATTTTTTAACAGAAAAAAACAGCGAAGAAACGTTTGGCCTTTTTTAAAAGTCACTTTCACAATAAATCAAAAAGTTTAAAAAGATCAGGGAGAAAGGAAAAAAACTGAAAAATTAAAAATTCTTCCTTCCCAAAAGCCGGGAGTCTGCCCCAAAAAAATTTAATGCCCCAAGAAGTAAAAATAGCTGAAAAAAATTTACAAAGGGGGGGAAAACTGAGCCCTGGCGGACGAAGTTTACACGGGCGGTTAACTTGCAGGGTTACAGTCTATTTAGAAAGGATCGAAAACCCCCCGGGAAAAAGGGGGGGTTTCTGTCCCCTATGAAAAATTTCCTTTTCCTGAACCCAAACCCCACTGCGGGAAGATAAAAGGAACGGAAAATGAACATGTGGAATAAAATTATGGGTAAATATACATGGGGGTAACAATAACAATATAATACTAAAAAGGGGGTTTTCAAAGGGGCCCCCCCCAAATATAACAGAACCCATGGAAGATGTACCCTCGGGCAAATAGATGGGGCGGCTTAATCAGAAAAAAGGAAATTAAAAAATGGCGACAACATCCAACATCTTTGGGAAACTGAAGTTTGGGATCTTTTCAAAAAGGGAAACAGGTTTTTGCAAAAAACCCAATGAAAATTTAACCTTTGCCAAATGGTCAGGAACCAAACTAGAGGAAAGGCCCTTCTGACCTAATTTTAACAAATAGACCTGACAGAGTAACAAAGGTTCAGGTTGGGGGGGGAAAAAAGGGAAATGTGACCAAATAAATAAAAATTTTAAATTTTCCGTTTACCCTTTCAAAAAGAGTTTTTTGTCAAGAGAACCACAAAAAAACCTAAAATTTTTAAGGAAGGCAAATTTTTATTCTGTTTTGGGAGGCCCTAAACCGTATTGATTTGGGCCCAATTGTTTTAAAAAAAGGGCAAAACTAACAATAAATGGGAAAATTTTAAAAAAAAAACCCCTAGGCTCCAAATTTGGAGAGGTAAAACCTTAAAGGAAATTAAAAAAATTAGAAACGGGAAAAAACCCAATTTTAAAACAACAGGGATGAAAAAGAGGCAATAAAAAAAAAAAAGAAAGCTTTCACCTACTAAAACAGGAGGGAAAGTGAAGGGGCCACAAAGAACAATAGGGAAAAAAATAAAGTTTTAAAAAATAAAGATAAAGGAAGCAAAGCTGGAGAGGGGAAAGAAAATATTGCTATAGAAAGAAAAAACTAACCCCAAAAAAAATTTTTAAAACTATATAAATAAAAAAAAAATTAAAACGGAAAATGTTGCCCTTTGAAAAATACTGAGGAGAGACAGTAGGGGGCGATGAGAAAAAAAGCAAACGTATTAAACTTTTTTTCCCTCCACGAAATTACCGAGGAGGATGAGCTTCCTGTTGAAAAAGGGGGATGAGGTAAACTCCAATTTAAAAATTTTTCTTGTCAAACCCAAAAAGAAGTGCAGCTCCGTCTTAGGAAAGTTTAAAATTTAACAAATCCCCAGGTCCAGATGGCAAACACCCACGTGCCCAAGAGAGTTAAGGGGATGCCCCATAGATACCCCCCTATTTTTAATTTTTTTCCAGGACTGTCTAATAACGGGTATGCCCCAAAGGGGAATTGGCCCCATAGAAATTTGGGGCCAATTTTCCCAAAAAGGGGTCAAAAAGTGACCCAAGAAATATAGGCCATAAGCTTAACCCGGGTTGTGGGTAAAATGTTTTAAAGGGTTTTCCCTCAGAGATGCAAACCTGGAGAAATCTAAACTGAAAAAAAAATGAAATAAACGCCTTTCCAGCAGGGTTAAATAAAGGGAAATCGGTCCTGTAAAGACTAATCTAAACACTTCAAAGAGGAAGCAGTGCTAGACTGGATGGGGGGTGAGGCACGGGATGCCCAATAAAAACAAATTTTTTTCCCTAAAGCATTTTGAAAGGGGTCCCCAAAAAAAGGGTTGGTTAAATAAAATGAAAATTGTTTGGGACGGGGGGAAAAAATGTGTGCAAGGGGGGTAAGTAACGGGCTCACTGATAGAAAACAAAGGTAGTAATTAAGGGTTAAAAATCCCCCAAACTGGATCCTGTTACTAGTGGGGTACCAAAAAGGGGTTTAATATTGGGCCCTATCCCCCTTTAAAATTTCTTTTAATGATCTTACCAGGGAAAAACACAGTAGAATATCGTTTTTTTTGCAGACAAATACAAAAGCCGAAAAGGGTAATCAACACAATAGAGGATAATGGGTTTTATTAAAAAGGGGTCTGGAAAAGGGTTGGGAGGCCGGGGGCGGGGAAATTTTGGCAGATGAGGTTTTTAAAACACGAAAAAATTCCCAAGGTTATGACATGGGAAAAGAGAAATCCATTACAAGACAACATGGTTTAAAATGGAAAAACCCCGGGGTTAAAAGTGACATGGAGAAAGGACGGGGAATCCTGGGGACAGTAAACTTAATTGAGCAGCCATTGTCGGGCACCACACCAAAGAAAATGGGAAATCATGGGGTGAAAAAAAAAGGGGCATAGATGCAAAAAGGATGAGAACATTTTTTCCTCCCTTTATAAAGCACGGGTTAGACCACACATGGAATATTGTGTATTTTTTTTGGGCCCCATCACGGGAAAGATTTGAAAGGCTTGAACGGGTACAAAGGCGGGGGAACAAAAAAAAAAAAAGGACTGGGTTGGGGCTACAGTACACAAAAGAATTTTGGGAAGATTAGGGGTTTTTTAGTTTAGAGAAAAGAAAGGGGTTCGGGGGGCAAAATAAATATGTTTAAAAACAAAACTAAGGTCAATAAAGAAAATCTTTTCCCCAAAATTTTTAAATTTTTAACAGGGGTGTATCTAGAACAAGGGGGAAAACCCTTTTTCGGGCTTAAAACAAAATTTTTTACATAAACATAGAAAGGATTCTTTACTGAAAAAGCAGTGAGACTATTTTAAAAATTTTCTGCCAGAGGGACTTGTCATAGTGAAATTTAAAAAACCGAGTTCAAAAGGGGTTTTTATGCATTTTTTGGAGGAATAATATAAAAAAAGTTAAAAGTGAAAAGGAATTTGGAAAGGGGTCATTGATCCAAGGGTTTTTTCTATTGCCAGATTGGGGTCAGGAAGGGAATTTTTTTCCCTAAAATGAAGGGCAAAATTTTCTTCTACCTCAAAAAGGGGGTTTTTGCCCTTTCCCCGGTCAACACCTTAGCACAACAGGCTGAACTAGATGGACGACTTGTCTTTTTTTAGCCTTACAAACTATACTTCATAATCTGAGATAGAGATTTAAGCCAGGCCTTATCAACGTATCCTACATTCCAGTTCATCTAAAATGTTTTTCACAACATACTTGTTCTATTATACATTCAGCTGTTCACATTACTTACCATATTTTGGGGTTGTGAATTCCCGGGTTTCTTTTAAACCTAAAAGGGATAGATTGCAAAAATTTTTTTCGTTTTCCCTCAGAAAATTTAAAAAACAGCCAATTCAGTTTTGATAGAAGGTATATTAGAAAAAGATTAACCCTTTCACAATTTTTTAAATTTCAAGGCTGTATATTAAAATCAAAAAGGATTTCATGGGGGTCTTCAAAGACAGCTTTTCCAGGTACATTGGTGACTACATCTGGCATATACCTCCAATATAAATTTTAAGGTTCCCAAAGCCTTGCACAGTTTTTTAACACAGTGAAACACATAGCAAAAACAAAACAAACGTGTGCTGCAAAGATATTTCTTAAATTTTTTTATTTTTTACAAAAATGGGCCCCATTGGGTTTTTTTCAGGGGCGGCGGGAAAGGCCCGTAAAAAGGTACTGCTTTTGGGGGGGGCCCGGGAAAAAAAAGGGAGCCCACTGCAAGCAGGCCCTCTTGTTTCACAAACTAGCTTCCTGAGCCTGGACACGGGTCCGCGCGGCACTGTTGACCATCCACAGGGGCCCGCGCAACTCAAAAGTAAGAGGGGGGGGGGCCCCCAACTCACAGCAGTGTTCAGTAAATAACATAGCTCCAGCAGCGTCTCACTTGTGCTGCACAGCTTGCGATCGGAGTCAGCCCCTCCCCCGCGGGGCCGCAGTGATTCAAATTATTAGGCATCCCGCCCAGAGGCAGAGGGAGGGGACCGACTCCAATCACAGGCTGTGCAAGAGAACGTGAAGCGAGACGCTGCTGCAGCTATGTTATGTACTGAGCACTCCTGTGAATCGGAGTTTCCCCCCTCACACTCTGTGATACTGTGGGGCCCCTATGAAGCCGCCCCAGACCTCAGCTGTGTGGGACCCCTCTCACGGCCCCAGCGCCTGCCCACCAGCTGTGTGGGCCCCTCACAAGGCCCCAGCTGTATGGGGGCCCCCCCAAAGGGCCCCCGCACCCCCCCCCCCCCCCCGGGCCCCCGCTGTGGGGGGCCCCCCCTCCAAGGCCCTATCACCCCCCTTTGTCCCCCCCCCAAAACCCCAGGGACGTGATTTTTCCCCAAGAATTATCATTGCTTTTGGAAAAAAAGGGGGAGAAAAGGGACCGTTAAAAGCCCCGTTTAGAAAAGACCCTCACCCCGTGAGTCCCGTAAAGTAAATGCACTGGGTGTGGGGCATCTTTGTACACCGTATCTACCCCTATATTCACTGTTTGGCAATAATATCATCTTATTTTAATGAATTAACGTATGGGTTTGGGAACGTTCCCGGGACTGTTATGGTAGTGAAAATTTGGGGGTAATATTTCTTAGTATATTGTTGTTATTTGGGAATATTGGTCTGGGTTTTACTGGCTTGGGGTTGGGGGGCAAAATAGTGCTTTAAAACGTGGGGATCATGTTTTTTAGTATTTGCTGGCCTTTGTATACGTACTGACCCACACAATATTGATAAACTGTAAAATACAAAACAATGGCACAATTGCATTTTATTTCTCTCTGGGATTGGGTGACCGGTGCGGGGGCGGGGGCTGGGTGGGCAGAAGGCGGGGTTGATGGCGGGGGGCACAGACCCTTCAGCTGTATGGAGCCCTGAAATCTCTGATGGCGGTCCTGGGCTGATGTATTCCCTTATATGTCTAAACTGGGCCGTGCAGAGGCATAAAGTGAACCTGTCAGGTGGTTTATTGTACTGTAAAAGCAGGATGTGACAGAGGGAGAGAAGAGGATCTGTGATATATAGGGTTATATGATAGAGGGGAGAAGCTAATCTGTAATCTACACTGCTCAAAAAAATAAAGGGAACACTTAAACAACACAATGTAACTCCAAGTCAATCACACTTCTGTAAAATCAACCTGTCCCGTTATGAATCACCACTGATTGTGAATTAATTTCTCTTGCTGTTGTGCAAATGGAACAGTCAACAGGTAGAAATGATAGGCAATTAGCAAGACAACCCCTATAATGGAGTGGTTCTGCAGGTGGTGTCCATAGCCAATTACTCTGTTCTCATCCTTTTTGGCTATTGTTTTGGTCACTTTTGCATTTTGTTATTTCTCTCACCCCTAGAGGTAGCATGATGCTGTGTCTGCAGCCCAAAAGAATTTCTCAGGTAGTGCAGTTCATCGAGGATGGCACATAAATGTGAGCTGTGGCAAGAAGTTAAAGAAGTTAGCTGCATCTGTCAGTACAGTGTCCAGAGCATGGAGAAGAAACTAGGACAGGAAAGTAAACCAGGAAAGGAGGGTCAAAGGAGGGCAACAACCCGGCAGCAGAACGGCTCTACCTCCTTCTTTGTGTAAAGAGAAACAGGAGGAGTAGTGAGCCTCGTTTCCATGTCTTGAGGCATTTTCACTGAAGTTTTATCAGCCTGAAATTAGATTTTCCACTTTGAGTATGATTGTGTGTGTTATTTTGAGGACACACCAAATTTACACTGTTATACAAGCTATACACTGACTACTTTACTTTGTTTCAGTGTCATATCTTCAGTGTTGTCCCATGAAGAGATATAATACAATATATACAAAAATGTAAGGTTTGTACTCACTTTTGTCAGTTACTATATATATTATAGAAGGAGAGAAGCTGAGTTATGTGATAGATTGTAAGGCTTTGTACAGGGTAAATAACTCTGCAACAACATAGATCCATGTTGTTGCATTCTGTCTCTATACTACTGGATTTTAATAAATATGCACACAAAAGATTATTTTAAGTGTCCTGCTGTATACCTCCTCCGAGTGCTTAATTCCACCAGCACTCCATGATTTTGTTTAAGAAGTTCTTTACTCTGTATTGTGTTCTTGTGGATCCGGTGAGAAGTGCTACGATCCCAGTGTATTAGGACCTGTCTGCCGGCAGTTATATATGTGCACATACAGTGGGGAAAAAAGTATTTAGTCAGCCACCAATTGTTCTCCCACTTAAAAAGATGAGAGGCCTGTAATTAACATCATACATAGACCTCAACTAAGAGACACAATAAATCCAGAAAATCACATTGTCCGATTTGGAAAAAAGTTATTTGCAAATTACGGTGGAAAACAAGTATTTGGTCAATAACAAAAATGTATCTCAATACTTTGTTATATATCCTTTGGTGACAATGACAGATTTCGGTAAGTCTTCACAAGGTTGGCACACACTGTTGCTGGTATGTTGGCCCATTCCTCCATACAGATCTCCTCTAGAGCAGTGATGTTTAGGGGCTGTCGCTGGGCAACACAGACTTTCAACTCCTGCCAAAGGTTTTCTATGGGGTTGAGATCTGGAGTCTGGCTAGGCCACTCCAGAACCTTGAAATGCTTCTTACGAAGCTACTCTTCATTGCCCTGGCATTGTGCTTGGGATCATTGTCATGCTGAAAGACCCAGCCACGTTTCATCTTCAATGCCCTTGCTGATGGAAGGAGGTTTGCACTCAAAATCTCATGATACATGGCCCCATTCATTCTTTCATGTACACGGATCAGTCATCCTGGTCCCTATGCAGAGAAACAGCCCAAAGTATGATGTTGCCACCCCCATGCTTCACAGTACGTATGGTATTCTTTGGATGCAGCTCAGCATTCTCTCTCATCCAAACACGATGAGTTGTGTTTCTGTCAAAACAGTTCTACTTTGGTTTCATCTGACCATATGACATTCTCCCAATACTCTTCTGGATCATCCAAATGCTCTCTAGCAAACTTCAGACGGGCCCGGGCATGTACTGGCTTAAGCAGGGGGACACGTCTGGCACTGCAGGATCTCAGTCCCTGACGTCATAGTGTGTTACTGATGGTAGCCTTTGCTACGTTGGTCCCAACTCTCTGCAAGTCATTCACTAGGTCCCCCGTGTGGTTCTGGGATTTTTGTTCACCGTTCTTGTGATCATTTTGACCCCACGGGGTGAGATCTTGTGTGGAGCCCCAGATCGAGGGAGATTATCAGTGGTCTTGTGTGTTTTCCATTTTCTAATTATTGCTCCCACAGTTGATTTCTTCACACCAAACTGCTTGCCTATTGCAGATTCAATCTTCCCAGCCTGGTGCAGGGCTACAATTTTGTTTCTGGTGTCCTTCGACAGCTCTTTGGTCTTCACCACAGTGGAGATGCCATTACTACAGGGAATGAGTGGAGGACAGAGCAGCCTCTTAAAGGTCATACAGGTCTGTGAGAGCCAGAAATCTTGCTTGTTTGTAGGTGACCAAATACATATTTTCCACCACAATTTGCAATCAGTGTGTGCCAACCTTGTGAATACTTACAGAAAACGTTTGACCTCTGTCATTGCCAAAAAAAAGGACATATAACAAAGTATTGAGATAAACTTTTGTTATTGACCAAATACTTATTTTCCACCATAATTTGCAAATAAATTCTTTCCAAATCAGACAATGTGATTTTCTGGATTTTTTTTTCTCATTTGTCTCTCATAGTTGAGGTCTAACTATGTCGTCAATTACAGGCCTCTCTCATCTTTTTAAGTGGGAGAACTTGCACAATTGGTGGCTGACTAAATACTTTTTTCCCCACTGTATGATTACATAATTAGTGCAACTCACCCAGGTGAGCAGTTTTTGCTTTAATTACGTTCTGCTTTACCTACCTGTGTGATATACTCCACCAGATTGCGTCTGAAACCCCCCCCTCCCCCTCCTCTCTCCTCCTTTCCTTCCTTCCACTATTTTCTTTCTTCAGCACTTAGATTGAAAGTATAAGCTTTTGTGGTTCTCTCTCCCTATGTACCAGTTGTAAGTCATTTAGCCATTATACTTTGTTTGGTCTTATGTATGTGATCCCCCTTGAATGTACAGCACCCTGGGATTAATGGCGCTTTAAAATAAATAACAACAGAGGAAAAGTTGAACTCTGATATATAGGGTTATATGGTAGAGGAGAGGAGCTGAGCTATGTGATATATAGGGTTATATGATAGAGGAGCTGAGCTCTGATATATAGGGTTATACGAGTGAGGAGAGAAGCTGAGCTCTGTGATATATAGGGTTATATGAAAGAGGAGAGAAGCTGAGCTCTGTGATATATAGGGTTATATGATAGGGAAGAGGAGCTGAGCTCTGTGATATATAGGGTTATATGATAGGGAAGAGGAGCTGAGCTCTGTTGGCATTCCCGACTGGGAGAAAGAAGGGAATTCCCCTTTTTGCAAATCTGCCTAGATGCTACGGTCACACTGACTGCAACATCCAAGTAGTTAAATACCTGAATCAGAGTGATCTCTGGTAATAGCTGATAAAGACAGGCACCTTACAACCACCACCCATAAATGAAGCAGGCTCAGCTTGTGAACCCACTCCATACATCCGTACCAATATTAATGTACAATAGATGCTGGGAAGGGCTTAAAGATACTGGTATTGCTGTACTAACAAGTAACACTTGTTACTTTGGGCCCACTCTTGCACTACTTTTGGAAGAAATTATGGTAAATGTGTTTGGCTTTGGAAGGCCATAGCACTTGTACTTAGTCCATACCAAGAAACACCACAATAAAAAATG
Source organism: Phyllomedusa bahiana (assembly GCA_025379985.1). Taxonomy (NCBI): domain Eukaryota; kingdom Metazoa; phylum Chordata; class Amphibia; order Anura; family Hylidae; genus Phyllomedusa; species Phyllomedusa bahiana. The sequence continues at coordinate 40,579 of JAODAL010018292.1, forward strand.
TTTATGTATTTTGTACAACAGAAAACTGGCAGATATCTACTGATACATTCCCCCTATACCAGAGGTAGTGGCAAGTATCAAGGGTTCAGACTGTGCAACAAAAGAGGTGTGCATTATACATGTGCTTACAGTGACCTCTAGTGGTCTTATACTCAAGGGACAGCAGCTAAAATTCTTAAAGGGGTGGGTGTTCCCATTAGAATATAAAATAGAAAAATAAAACGTTACCCTGTTCTGGCGCCACCACCGCTCCCTGAGCTACTGGTGATGAGGTCACGTTCTTCATGTGACTGCAGCTATTCTCAGGCCACAGTGGTCGCTCCCAGGACATACGGCACCTGACCGCTGAGGCTTGTGATTGGCTGCAGCGTCACTCATGCACTGATCGCGGCATCATCAGCGGGCCCACGGGACCAGCAGGTTTAAAACAAGTGTTTTTTTTCTCTATTTGATATCATATCATTCCCGAAGGACTGCAGAGCATATTTCAATATTGAACTGATAATGAACTCAACACTGAACAGTTACATCTGCCTCAAGAATGGACATGTCACTAGTGCTTTTCCACAGTGCAGATTTTTCTTTCATACCTGGAGCAGATTAACATTGTCTACACAAAAACACTGATTTTCAATCCTAAAATCAGAAAGCAATTTGGAGGCTGATTCTGATGTGGATTCAGCCTCAAAATTAGCCATGTGAACATATACTTACATTTGTAAAGCTTTTTGATATCAATTATCCTAAATTTGCCATACAAACGTAAAAATATAATGCAACACAATTCAGTCTAACCTTTTCTTCATATATAATGAATTTACCTGGGTATATTTGTCTCCCAGGTTGACAAAGTTAATAGCCAAAAAAACTACATAGATGTAACCTCTAAAACTACTTGTCAAGTTATTTATTTTTTTACCATCCTGCTGCACTATTAAAATAAGGCACCTCTCACCTCAGATCCGGCACTGCGCTGTTCTCACTCCCTGCCAGCCTTCTCTTTTCTTTTGGCCTGGATCTGAATGGGATATGTCAGCCAATGGCACATGACCACTATAGCCAATCAATGGCCTCCATGGTGATGCACCATTACATTGATATTACCGCTTAGGATGTAAACCGCACTGATGTCAATGAAACAGCACATGATTGCTGAGGCCACAGACCATCAGCATGAGTCACATACCGTCAAGAAGATTTTTTGTGTGTATACATGTGTTTTTTCTGATGCAAGCTGTAGTTTTCATTGGTATACATCTAACTTTTTGATCACATTTTAGGGAGATGAGAAAAACAAAGAAAAAAAGTAATTCTGGCATTGGTTTTAACACTGTTCTAGATGAACAAGGTTATATAACAAACACAAAACAACACGTTTAAGCCAGCTCACCCATCTGCAGGATCGCACGGACCTCCTGAATATCAGCGCACCTTCATAGCATACATAAGGAAAAAATGTCCAACGTATTCCTCAGGTGATAAGATGAAAAATTTATTGAGGCTCATAACATAAAAACCTTTAAAAGAACAAACACATTCTTACACGTTTCAGGCTGTGCAAGTGATGGCCCTCTCACATTCTTGTAAATATCATTTTTCATCTTTTCATGGTACAACACTGAAGATAGGATGCTTTGATACAATGTAAACTAATCAGTTGTTACGGACAGCGGTATTGGATCCGCTAGACCACCGCAAGCGATGGCGTAAGCCACGCCAGGGAGCGGAGTCTAAGTAGGTCTGGTTTTCACCAGAGCCCTCCGCAAAGCAGGATGGACTTGCTGCGGTGGGAGTCTATCAGGTCGCTTCCACTAACGTGACTTGCTTGCGGTGGCGGCCAAGGGTAGGCGAGGTACAGAATCGTGAGGCGTAAGCGTAGTCGTGGAAAGGTCAGGGCAGGCGGCACAGGTTCGTGGTTAATAAACGTAGCAAGAGGGTCAGAACACCAAAGACACTAGAACGCACTTCCAACGCTTTCTCTATTGGGGCGGAACCAATATATAGGAACAGCGGCCAGCAATTAACCAATTACTGGCACGCTGGTCCTTTAAATTTCAAGGAACTGCCTCGCGAGTGCGCACTATAGCTGGCAGAGAGCCGCGTGGGGACAGGAGCGCGGCTAGGTAAGTGCAGGCTTTCGGGGGAGCGAGTGTGCCTGTGGACCAACCTGCTGACCGCGGCGCCACAGACAAGACACGGATGTGCCCGCAGCCCGACCCACGACTGCGGGACCACCCGTGAAATCAGTGTACAGCCTGTAAAACAGTGTACATTGTGTGTGCAATCAAAATAACTTAACACACAGACATCAATTTAAAAACAGCTGTCAACAAAACTAAGTACACCTCTAAGAGAAAATGTAGAAAAAATGCCCAATTTGCCATATTTCCGCCATAGTTTCAAATCACTCTGTAACAAGGTCTTGGGTGTGAATTGAGAATAGGTTTGTCAAATTTGGGGTTATCACTTTCATACTGGTCACTGGAAGTTCAACATGGCACCTCATGGCAAAGAACTGTCTGAAGATCTGGAAGAAAAAAAAAAAAAAAAAAAAAGGATTGTTGCTCTACATAAAGATGGCCCAGACTATAAGAAGATTGCCAACACCCTGAAACGGAGCTACAGTTTTAGCTGAAAATATTTCATTATTTAATTGGTCACAATTCTTAACAGACAGAGCACAAATGGATGACACACCACTATTATGGCTGACAGCAAAGATATTTTTACGAGGACAAACAATAAGTTATGTTGGAATTAAACAGATGGCCTTGAGTGATAAATTTAAAGAATTACATTCTAATCTTAGGAAGGCACAACATAAAAATACAGTCGACCCTTCCCCACAATGAAGGACAAATCTGTAGAAACCCAGGGACTCCTTGACACCTTTTTGCAGGGGCACACAATCTGGCAAACCAGAGCCACCCAAAATACATTTTACAGATGGGAAAACAGACAAGGAAAATTAATGGCCAACATGACTAAAACATGGAAACCCAAACCCTCCATTTCAGCTATTAAATGTCCATCCACTGGCCATATCCTCAGAGGAGCTAGAGAGATTTTACAAGCATTTACCACATATGTTGAATCATTTCATAGTGCTACCCTATATGATAAAAGAAGGGTTACTTCCATTCTGGATATGGTGGGGATCCCCGGTCTCACTGAGGAACAAAGTCTTACCTTAGATACTGAGATCACGGCAGAAGAGGTCTGCTTGACAATTCCCTCAGCAGCAAACGGCAAACCTTCTGCCCTAGACGGATACTCGGCTGAATTCTGTAAAATTCTTAAGCCCGAAGTAGCCCATTTATCCAAACTAATTAACGAAATCTATTTACAATCTAAACCTGTGGAGTCCTTCTTTAACTCCAGAACAATACTGCTCCTGAAGACAGAGAAAGATCCCATCTCGCCTCTTACCGACCCATATCTTTGCTAAATCAGGGCTATAAGCTCCTAGTGAAGATTATTGCAAACTGACTCCAACAGTTTCTCTCTACTCTCTTTCCAGTCTGACTGTGTGTCCAATCGCGACTCTCCCAGGAATGTCAGAGTGGCAACAACAGCCAATATTAATGCTATTAAGTCTCCATGCCGAAAAGGCATTTGGCAAAGTATTTTGGCCTTTTCAGAATGCCACTCTGACACGAAATGGGTTCAGACAATTATTTACCAATTTTTTGTATCACATAAATTGTAATGCAGATACGGTGATACAGGCGTATGTCCCAATTATAGGAGCAAAAAAAATAAAAAATAAGAGGACCAAAAACAGGGCTGCCCTTTATCACTCATTTTATTCAACCTCTCCATTGATCCACTCCTTTATTACATTACTCAATTAACACTTTCAGGGGATCAAAAAAGATGACTGTGAACTAAAAATTACCACATACGCGGATGATCTGCTATTAACGATCTCAAATCCGAAATAAAACTTGGTCATTATTTTATTAGAGATAAAGGAAAAAGGAGACTGTTCACACGGTTTATTTGGACGCTGATTTTTCAGCACCCAAAACAGCATCAAACCCTTGCCTCACCTTCTGAAGAGGTTTTGAACACTGTTTTCACCCATACAAATTAATAGACAGGGGAAAAACCGCGCTGAAAAACGCGCCAAAGACGCACAAAGGTTTTGAAGCTTTCCAGCCTCTAGTGCTGAAAACACTTCAAGAATTGACATGACGCTTCAGTGAAAACGTATGTAAAACCTTATTGTGTGTGAAATACAACGCTGTTTTGCATAGGAATCGATAAAAATGAACTGGGGGCATTTTGGAGGCTTTTTTGATGCTGTTTTCGGAGCGAAACGCTTCAAAAACAGCATCAAAAATCAGCTGTGTGAACATACCTAGTGAGGGGCTCCTCCTAAAAGGTCCAGCCAAGCCATTGTGGTCATCTTCCCATCAGATCCACTGGTGCACCTCTACTCTCAAATAACTTGGCATTCTCCTTATGAAAAATCCGAGCCAGATCTACACTAAAAACATAGCAAGGGGCTTCCGGTTCCAGCATGTAAGTAGGGAAGAGAGCAAGCTCCCAAACTATTCGTCACAGACCAGCACAAAAAGACCAGGAACTGCAGCAAACTAGTAGGGCAGGATCACTCACCACCCGGGAACGATCCCAAACCTTTATAGAAAGGTATCTCCTACGGAGCAGGCAAAAATCTAAAGTAATCTCAGATAGTGGGATTCATCCAAGATGGCGCCCATCACTTCTCGCGCTGCAGTGGATGAACCAGGACCGGATTCACAGGACACTGTCCAACTTAACTATACATAGGAGGTACACAAAATATAGCTGGACTGTAAAAGGCTGGCAGCTATGGTAGCTAAATTGATTGTGCCAGCTCTACAAGAGACCCTCCAGCAGATTCTGTACAACTTCTTGGGTAGGCTTTAGCAGGAAGTTAAGACACACACTTCCAGACTAGATGAGCTAGAGATCAGGGTCAATACTATAGAGAATGGAGTACTGGCTGCTCATTTTAAATCCTCCATTAATAAGCAGGTTTACCTGGAGGAAACAGAGGATTTAGGGCTTTTCCCACTGCACCGTTTTTCAGCCGGTTTTCAGTTTTGAAAGCTGTCTGCAAACCGGCTGACAAACTTTTATACGAACCTTAATGGAAAATCCGTGCAGTGGTCCCACTGCACGGATTTTCCACTGGACGTTTTTTTCAAACCGCTGGCGGTCCAAACAACCTAGAACATGTTCATTCTTCACGCCCGGATATCGGGCGTAATATGAACAAGTCTATGCAAAGGCCTTTTCTCCGCAAACAGCGGAGAAAAGCTGCCCCCCTGCGGCCGTTTGCACGTCCCCCGTGTGAACGGCCCCTTAGAAAACCCCTTAGAGGCATTGTACAATCTACAACCTCATGGCATGTCAAGACAGGATATCTCTAACTCAATGGGCAAATTACACCAAGAAAGACCTCCAAGAGGTCTCCGTGTCGCAGAGCCCATCTCGTAGACCAGGAAAAGGAAGCAAGTCACCAATTCCGTATTCCTATGACTGATCCGCCATTTCATTTGTCCCGACAACTTGAGGTCCCCTTATCTGCCAGCTGGGGACCGCCCGTGAGTAGCAGTACTATTTGAAGCTGTAATTTTTTGCTTACCATAGACTTATCAAAGTTTATTTCCATTCTTAATGGACGCAATCCTCCTATAATTTACTTTGATTTCCTGATTAGTCAGGAGCACGAGGAATCCGCCGTGATAGTTTTTGAATCTTACGGCGGCCTACATTGTTAGAGGTAGGGAACTTTAATTGGCCTTTATGCCCATACTGTCACTCTGAACCAACATGAAAGTTATTACCTCAAACGCCAAGGGACTGATATCTCCAAAGAAAAGAAGTTTCTTAACATCTGAAAAAGTTGCGTCCTGACATTGTCCTCTTGCAAGAGACATTTGAGAGCTGAGGACTTTGTCAGGGTGCAAAAACTTTGGGTGGGCCAAGTTTTGGGGTCACCCTCTATTGATGAGAAAGCAAGGGTACTTACCTTGTTTGACAAAAACTTTTCAATGTCTTTACTAACTCACTCCCATGACTCTGAAGGGAGGGAATCACTGACTGTATTTACACATGGGAGGAAAACATACAACCTATATAATATCTATGGCCCGAACAGCAACTCAAAATGCTTTTATGAGGATCTGGGAGACAAAATTCAGTATTCACCAAAAAGATGGCACAATAGTAGGGGAAAATCTAAATGAGATAGAAAATGGGCTGAGGACAGGAGATACATAAGTGTTAACACAAACCTTAATCGTCCTAATAGAGGTAATTCTGTGGTCTCATATAGAGTTGAAGGGAAAGGCATCCTGAAGGGCGTGAACTTTGCCATTTTTTCACACCCACGCCAACCATGGTCCAGAATTGATTACATTCTTGTCTCTCCTGATCATCACAGCCGTACATTAGGAGTTGAAATGTTAAATATGGTCATCTCATGCATCTCTCGCAATCTCGCTCGTCGATACTTTTCCAAGAGGCACAGACATAGTCTGGAAATTCTTGACCAGTGTAATGAGACTTGAATTCTTTTCTAATATGTTGAAAACTTGGTGGGATGAATAAAGTGCCAACAACGCAGCACATTGAGAACTCCGCATTATACTGGGCTACAGCCAAATCGGTCATCAGGGGTAAGAATTGCCTACACCCTAAATTATAGACTTAAGATTAATCAGACGTGATCTAGCAAGCAAGAAAATCGAGGGACGCGTATAGTGCCTTTCAAGCTGTCCCTAAAAAAGAAACATTTTATAGATCTCAATTCGAGGCGGACTTATTCCGCTTTGGCAATAAAGCAGGGAAAATGTTAGCGAGACTGGCCAAAGGTAGTCGTCCCTAACAATATCGTATTGTTAAAAAACACGCAAGCGGAAGTGATATTTGATCCTCATAACATAAACCTAATTCCAAAGCACTTCTATGAAAGTCTATACTCAGCCCCAGAATTGGTTCCAGATAGATTGACGACATCTCGGTTTCTGTCTAGAATATCATTGCCCACGTTCACGCCGTAACAGAGGGAGAAATGAAAGTCAGATATCACTATCGAAAAGATTCAGTATACAAACATCTACCATCGGGTAAAGCACCTGGACCCGATGGATACTCTGGGGAATTCTATAAGGTACTGCAGGGTTCAATCTCCCCAATACTAACCCAGTATTACAAGGACATCTTACACATGGGGTCAAAACCAAGGAAAAATCCTCTAATGGCAGGATCTTATCGACCAATATCCCTTATTAACCTGGACCAAAAAATCTTATTTAAAATTATGACCGAAAGGCTAGACCAGTTCTTACCTAAACTAATAGGACTCGCTCATTGTGCCAACTCTTATTTAACATAGCACTAGAATTATTGGCGAGTGTTCTGGAAGACACCGATATTTTTTTTTTTAGAGGTATACAAGTGGGGAGGGAACAGGTCAAAATGACGTTGTTTGCAGAGGACATCATATTGTTTTTATATGATCCCCGATCCCATCTACCTGAAGTGTTTGATCTTATTAAGGAGTTTGACTTATCAGGATACAAAATAAACATCAGTAAAAGCAAATTACTCAAGTTGGGTCCCTATGTTCCCACAGCCAGTTGGACTCAGGCGGGTGTTAAAGTATCTATTGCTGCTAAGTCCATCACATATCTAGGAGTTAAAATAGGCAAATCTCCAGATACCCTCTGTGACGAAAACAGCCTAATCGCCGGCCCACTTGAGGGACGACGGCCTGACTTGGGGTGTATCTCGACGTTGCACGGCCCTCTCGGGGTGCACAAGGTCAGCCAGATACTGTTCCACTGTTAACCCCTGTCCACACAGGGAGACAAACAATGCTGCCACCAGTTCTCTCGTTTAGTTATAAGACCGGTCCGTGACAGACTTACAACAGGGTCAGGAACCAACCCTGGGGTAGCTATATACTATAGACCGAGTACTAGGCGTGTGAGGCCGATGATCAAGACAGACTAACTCAGATTAAAGTTTATAGATTTAATTAGCCTTTGAGGGCACACTAGACAAATATATACAAAAGGATAATAGTATACAGGTAAGAGAGAGGTGCAAATACAAGCATGGGTTACAGACAAAAGGCAGTTAAAATGGGTCGTTACCTTTGGGCCTACACGGGGGCGTATGTGGCCTGGCTGCTGCGTGTGGATGTTCCTGGAACTGCTCTTAGGTACCCCCTCCATGGATCAACGCAGAGCCCACACGGGCTCCTGCTTATATCTGTGAGGGGACAGCCCACATGGCAGCCCCCTTTCACGCCCCCACACACCCCTGGGACGGTCTAAGAACTCCTCCCACTCAGGTCATGCAGTTTCTGATACAAACACAAAAATGGACTATAACTCGGCAGGGCCTTGGCACAGAACCGAGCCGGTGGCACCATCAGAACCGGCTGGGCCTACACGGCGCCTGGATATCAGACACGCCTACCTTATGGGGCCCGTAGGTCCGGTTCTGGATATCTAAGTCCCCATGCGCCCTGGAAACCTGGAAATGGGGCTGTGCGTGCAGGGGAGTTCCATATTTTGAGATATGAACTCGCCATGCACCAGTTATGAGCTGGTCGCCTATAAATCGATATGAAATATCGGAGACGACCCGACTGGGTTGGATTGATTGAAGCCTTTGAAGCTTGGGGTTGGAGGCAGCATTTGTTCAGTGCTAATTAAGGGAAAGGAGAGTTCTTTTGAGGTATCCAGATGTCCTGCTGTGCGAACATCCTACCGAAAGGCATTTACAATGGGCTTGATTACTGTGTAAATTGAGCTTGTCCTGGGCTGGGGGCAGCTGTGATATCTGACTGATACGGAATTGGGGATGAAGTCATGTGAATTCTTCCTCACACCCTCTATAACCTAAACTTCTCCCCAGTAATAAATAAAATTATACACAAACTAATGAAATGGTCCTTTTTATCATCATCTTTAATGGGACGATGTAGCTGGATCAAGATGCTTAGCTGCCCTAGGTTACTTTACCTACTCCAAACCTTGCCACTCCTACTGAAACATTTGGATATCACCAAACTAAATTCATGTTTCTCGAGCGTATGAGGCTAGATAAATTAATGTTGGATACATTTAGAGGAGGGGTAGGCCTACCCTACTTGAGAGTCTATAACTTAACCTGCTTTATATTTTAGATCGAAAAATTAAGCTAGCAGTTATTCCAAACTGATCTATAGAAAAAGAACTTGCCACACCATGGCATCCATTTGCCCTCTTATATACTAAGTTTGTGAAACTTCCATTGATAGTTAAACAGTCACTCCTTTATATTATTATCACATGGACAGGCATGAGGAAACTAAGCTTCCCCTACTTGGTTTCCAAACAAATGCCTATTAGGAGTCACCTGGAATTCTCTCCAGGATAAGACAGTAAACTTATACTCTCTCTTCAGCAGAAAGGAGTTAAAGAATCAGGTCAACTCTTGAATAGTCATGAAAAGAGATGGCTTAACTACGAAGAGGTAATAGAAAACTTTGGTATCCCTAAGAAACAAGCCATGGCAGTTAGACAAACTCTTTCCTTCTGTAAAACCAGGCTCTACAACCTTACTCCTAAAGCAGCTGAACACGTTGTTGATGATATTCTGAAACCTTCAACCACCCACCTATACAATTTCTGGCACTTACAAATTAAATCACGGACACAGCTCTAGACACTTCAGCAGATTCCATATTCTGTAAGTGGAAGCAAAATCACTGGCGGTGAGGATATTGGGAAACAAATATTGAAAGGTTGGTTTTTGTTCAGAAAAAATTTAGGGCGACATGTATGAATTCGAATGCGTACTTTTTTTTACTTGGTGCCAACACCACAGTTCTAAATAGATATAGAAGAGTGTAGAATACCACATATTTTTGCCGCATTACATAAAGCTTAGTGCGCCAAGTTTGGCGCATTACACTCTATGCCCATACAAAGTTTGGCGCACTAAGCTCTATGTAACGCGCGAAAAATCTGTCGTATTCTACACTCTTCTATATCTATTTAGAACTGTGGTGTTGGCAGCAAGTAAAAAAAAAGTACGCATTCGAATTCATACATGTCGCCCTCATAATGTTTCAATGCTCGGATTATGAGATTCTGAGAGTGTAGAATATGACAGATTTTTGGCGCATTACATAGAGTTTAGTGCGCCAAGTTTGGCGCATTACACTCTATGCCCATACAAAGTTTGGCGCATTAAGCTCTATGTAATGCGCCAAAAATCTTCATACTGTCGTATTCTACACTCTGGAGAACTGGAGTGTCGGCGCCAAGTAAAAAAAAAGTACGCATTCGAATTCATACATGTCGCCCTTAGTGGGGGGAAAAGATGGCGAGAGACTTACTTCAGGATTATGCACCATGCGTATCTGGGATTTAATTCACATTCATCTCCCTTGGGGCCTCCTAGAGTCACAGCATGTCCCAGATGCCATAAAGATAAATTTGAATTTTAGTCAACCTTTCTTTGTAAAATGGAGATCTTGTATTAGAACTCACTTCACACAACAAGAAATTATTGACTCAATAACGTTTTTTCAATATACAAAGGGGTATGCCTCAAAAGATCTTAATGGCACACTGGGCCCCCTAATTATACCATAGCGACCATAAATTTCTTTTTTTTTCCCTATATTTGGGGAGACTGATGGAGAGCAACAAACACTCTTTAGTTTGTATTATTTATTTTAGAATACAACTCCATTTTCAAGAACAGATTTTCTGAGATGTGCACTTATTACATCTTCTGTTTTTCAGTTTATAATACAGTATGTGAACTGATGGTTTACATTGTTGTATTTTCCTTGCTTTAAAAAAAAAATCAAGTAAAATATTTTTTGGGGGGAAAAAAAAAACACTGATAAATTTATTGCCGCACTCCAGCAGACCTTGAAAACATGGGATACTATTCCACTCTCTTTTATTGGGAGGGCCAACCTACTTCTGATGCTGGAACTCCTGAGACTGCTTTATTTATTCCATATGCTACCAATCTGTCTCAAATCTAAAGAGGAACAAAACTGATCAATTCCTTGCTTAGAAAATTTATATGGAGTGGGAAATGGGCAAGTATCCCCTTTCACATTCTCCAACAACCTAAACGGTCAGGTGGGCTGGGATTGCCTAACATACAATACTATTAACCTGGCAGCGTTAGGGTGCTAGATGGTAGATTGGGCACACAATACGGAGGTATTCACCAATAGCTCTTTACATAACGTTTGCTTGCCAGGAATTTCCTTCATGAGCTTCTTGCATGTGCCCTATGATAATGTTCCAACAGACATACGTGCCAATGCACTGATAATGCCAATTTGGCGAGCCTGGAAGAAAATCAAACGAATAAAGGGTTTGTCCTCGGGCTACTCCTTACACTTACCTTTGGCACATAATCCAGATTTCCAAAATAGGACCCCTTATGAAGAGATTAGATAGATTGGGTCTCAGGACCCTTAGGCGATTGGTGGATCCTAAAGCCCATAAGCCATATTCTTTTAGTGAACTCCAAATATTATTCCCGAATCTATACATTCCCTTTTTCAATTATTTGCAGGCCAGCAGCTAAATCATGGAGGTCTTAGGGCATGTCACCGATACAGATTAGGACTCGGGCTTTGACAGTATTGTAGTGAGATCCCCCAACACGACGCTTGCATTTATCCTTAATATATAGGGGTCAGTCCTGGGTCCTTTACTCTTTTCTATCTACACCCTTGGTCTGGGTCAACTCATAGCTTCACATGGCTTTCGTTACCACCTGTATGCTGATGACACCCAGCTTTATATCTCCGGCCCAGTTGTCACCTCTCTTCTCTCCCGGATCCCAGACTGCCTATCGTCCATTTCCTCCTTTTTCTCCTCCCGTCTCCTAAAACTAAATGTGGAGCAAACAGAATTCATCATCTTTCCACCGTCCCCCTCCATCCCTCCACCTGATCTCTCTATCACTGTCAATGGCTGTACACTCTCACCTGTTCCGCATGTCCGCTGCCTTGGGGTAATCCTCGACTCCGCTCTGTCCTTCAAACCACACATCCAAACCCTCACCTCTGTCTGCCGCCTCCACCTGAAAAACATCTCTCGCATCCGCTCGTTCCTCAACTTCGACACCACAAAAATGCTTATCCATGCCCTTGTCATCTCCCGCCTTGACTACTGCAACATCCTTCTCTGTGGCCTCCCATCTAGCACTCTTGCTTCCCTTCAAACCATGTTCAACTCTGCTGCCCGTCTCATCCACCTATCTCCTCACTACTCCTCTGCCTCTCCCCTCTGTCAATCCCTTCACTGGCTACCAATAGCACAGCGAATTCATTTCAAGTTGCTAACCGTGACCTACAAGGCTCTCCATAACCTCTCCCCTCCATACATCTCTGCCCTATTTTCCAGATATCTCCTCTCACGCAATCTCCGCTCCTCACAGGACCTACTTCTCTGATCTCCTCTAAAAAGCACATAACAAAAACTACTCAAAGACTTCACTCGCGCTTCCCCCACACTCTGGAATGCACTGCCCAACCACATCAGACTCTCTGCCACTCTAAACCAGCTTCAAAAGCAACCTGAAAACATTTCTTCAGATTGCCTATAACCTACAAAAACCCTGCTTGCCACTGTAACTACCCCAAACAAACATGTCTGCCCCTCTCCTCCTGTCTTTTCCCCTCCTCCTTGTAGATTGTAAGCCTTCGCGGGCAGGGTTCCTCTCTCCCTCTGTACCAGTTTTTTACGTCATTCATTGTCTTTAAATTTGTACTCACTTGACATATCATGTAGGTGACCCCCCTCAAATGTACAGCGCCATGGAATCAATGGCGCTTTAAAATAAATGTTAATAGTAATAATAATAATAATAATTCTGGGCAATATTGAACACTAACGTACTGAGCTAGGTTCAATTCCCTCTTAACCCCATGGTTAATTTTAGCGGCTTTGGCAGACTCTTACAAATTCCTCCCCTCGTCCCGCTATATGAAGATAACTTTAAAAATTATTGATAATGCCTACATGACACCCACTAAAAGATACATAATGGGGCATTTACATCTCTAACGTGTTTAACCCCTTAAGGACCCAGCCTGTTTTGACCTTCCTGACAGCCCTATTTTTGAAATCTGACATGTGTCAATTTAGTGAGAATAACTTTTTGACACTTTTACCTATTCATTGTGATTCAGAGATTGTTTTTCCCCGTGACACATTGTGCTTTTAAGTAAAAAAAATTTTTATTACCATACAATCCTTGTTTGTTTGTGAAAAATATCAAAATTTCATGAAAATTTTGAAAATTTGCGATTTTGAAAGTTGCAAAATTTCTGCGTGCAAAAAACAGATAATTATTCACCAAAAATATAGTTTAAAATAGCATCTACCATATGTCAACTATAGGTTGGCATCATTTTTTAAATGTCTTTTTTTTTTTAACGACATTAGAGGGCTTAAAAAATTTAATAGAAAATTTCTCACATTTTCAAGAAAATTTGCAATATACATTTTTTTTAGGGACCCACTCCAGTTCTGACGTGGCTTTGAGGGCCTGGATGTTAGATACCCCCATAAGTGACGGCATCTGAGAAACTAGACCCCTTAACATATTTACAACACTATATTAGGAAGTTTGATAACCCTTTAGATATTTCACAGAAATTAAAGCAAAGTGGGGGTTTGAAATTTCAAAATTTCACTTTTTTTGCAGATTTTCAATATTTATCCATTATTCACTGGAATAGGTAAATGTGACCAGTAAATGCAACTTAATATCAATTCACCCAGGTCTGCCGTTTTTAGAGATATCCCATATGTGGCCCTAGGCTTATTTGGCTCACACCGTAAGCCCCAGAATAGGAGGAGCACCTCCCATAACTCGGGTCTTCATTTTCAATACGATTTTAATTAGCGCCATTTCAGGTTTGGGACACCCAAGTGCTAAAACTTATAAACACCCAAAAATAGACCGCCATATTGGAAACTACACCCCTTAATAAATATATCCAGGGTGCATTGAGTATAAAAGACCCCACAGGTGATTCACAATTTTTTTTTAGCTAAGGCTGTGAAAATTTAAAAAAACAATTTTTTTTCAATAATCGGGAAATTATTAGTTTAAAATGTTTCATATATACAAGGAATCCGGGAAAAAAGAACCCTAAAACTTTGTTAAGCAAATTCTCCAAGTTCGGCAATACCCTAACATGTGGGTGTAAACTGCTGTTTGGGCGCATGGCAGGGCGTATAAGGGGAGGGGAGCGCTATTTGGCTTTTGGAACGCAAGATTTTGTGGGCCATGTCGCATTTGCAAAAGCCCCCAAAGTAGCAGAACAGGCGAAACCTTCCAGAAGTCGCCCATTTTAGATTCAACACACCATCAGGGATCTCATCTAGGGGTGTACTGTGCATTTTGGATGCACAGGTGTTCCGTAGTTTTTGGTTTTTTTAGCATTGGGCAAATGAAAATGGGGGGAAAAACGCAGTTCGGTCATTGTTTTTTTGAGTTTAAATTTTACAGCATTCGCCGTGCAGTGTAAACGATTGTGATAACTTTACTATGGGGGTCGGTACAATTACAATGATTATAGATTTTATATAGTTTTTTTCTGTTTTATTACTTTTAAAACAGTAAAATAAGTCTATAAAAAATTGGTTTTTATGTTGTCCTATTCTAACAAACCATAACTTTTTTATTTTGCTGTGTTGCAGAGCTGTGTATGGGTTTGTTTTTTGCGGGATGAGTTGACGTTTTTATTTTGGTACCATTATGGGGTTCATATGATGCTATATTCACTTTTTTTAAGGTTTTTCTGAGATGTTTTGAACAAAATACAGCCAAACTTGGTAGTGTTTTTTATTTTTTTTTTTATAAACGGGCCCCTGTACGGTATATTAATACATGGTAGCTTTACTCAGCAGGTCAAAACGATTAAAACCCATACCCAATTTGTATATTTTTTTATGTTTTACTGCTTTTACATAAAAACACTTTTATTCAACCAGGATAAAACGTTTTTTCATCGCCCTAGTCTGAAGAGCCATAACTTTTAAATTTTCTGGTGCTTGGAGCTGGGGTAGGGACTTGTTTTTTGCAGGATGAGTTGATGTTTTTATAGTACATTTTTGGGGGGACAAGGCTTTTTGATCGCTTTTAAATCCATTTTTGGAGCCAGGGTGAAGAAAATACTGCAATCCTAGTAGTGTTTTTTTTTTTTTTTAACAGGGCTCACCGTGCAGTATCCGTGATAAGTTAGCTTTACTCTTTGGGTCGCTACGATTATGGCGATACCCTATTTATATAGTTTTTTTTTTTTAAAGTGCTTCAACATAAAATAAGAAAAGTGTTTTTAGTGTGTAAAACAATATTTATGCATCGCTATATTCTGAGAGCTATACATTTTTTATTTTTCCGTAAACAGAGCTGTATAAAAGGACTTTTTTTTTGCGGGATGAACTGACGTTTAAATTGGTACAACTTTGGCGTTTCTTTGGAGTTTTGATCACTTTTTTATTCCATTTTATGTGCTGCGGGATGAACAATAATCTTAATTCTGTGAAATTTTTAATTAACATGACAGATTTATAGGGTGGGTCGTTAAAGCACACGGCGATACAAATATGGGTACTTTATTTTATTTTTGATCTTTTTTGGGGCGATTGCCGTTTGTAAAGGGGAAAAGGGCGATGTACGTATTTTTATTTTATTTTTCGTGTTTGTGTTTTACTTGTTTTTCACTTTTTTTTTAACTTTTTCACATTTTTATTTTACTTTTCCCCATAGGGGATTTGAATGAGAGATCTTTAGATCTCTCATTCAATAGGAATCAGTACATAGCTTGTTGCTATGACTGGTTCCTATGGTAACTGTCCAGTCACGATGCCGGGGCATGCCCACAGGGCACGCCGGCATCGTGCGTCACAGACAACCCGGAAGGCATCCGTGCGTTTGTTGCCTGCCGGGCAGAAAATGCAGGAGGGCGGATCTCCTCCTGCATCTCTCTTCGTTATTGCGACCCGATGGTCGCGATAATTAAGGGGTTAACCGGCCCCTCCCGGAGCGATCCGGGGTCGGGGCCGACGCTGCGGGATGTCAGCTGTAACATACAGCTGACACCCTGCGCCACGAAGCCGGGGAACTCTGCTTTGGAAATTCGCGCGATTCTCAGGACGTATCCATACGTCCAGGTGCGTGAACCCCCAAACGACCTGGTCGGAAGGATACGTCTAAGGTCGTTAAGGGGTTAAAATGCAGCTCTCCGGAAGCAAATATATACCACTGCATCCAAGATCCAACAATATTGGGGTAACATAGCTTCATTTATACAGCAATATCTAATACATTCTTTCACCCTGTCTGTCCCATGGGCAATTTTTGGCTACAGAGAAACCACAGACTTTACTCTTAGGCAAGGGCTATACTGCATTGTACAAAAAAAAAAAAAAGACAAAAATCGACCGGTTTCTTTTTTCGATGCAGGACTGTAGTTTTTGTCACGTTTTGCCCAAAAACCGTGGTCGGTTCTTGTTTTTTTTTACGTCAGAAAACGTTTAGAAAACTAAAATCGCTGGCGTATTATACATGTTGTATAATACGCTGGCGGCAAAAGACGATCGTAGAAAAAATATGACCTGTGGAGACTACAGATCGTTTTCTCTATTGTACATAAGTAGAAAATTAATGGTGGCGCACACCTTGGGTAAATGAGTTAAAGTGGGTGCAAATAGTGGAAAGGACCTAGGTCCAGTATGACAGCAAAAAGAGATGGACGAGACCAACGCTTCACTTTACCTCTGGACGTCTCATCCATCACCTTGCTCTTATTGACGCCGCGATTTTTCATACTGAGATCCCCCTGGCTCTTGCCAGACTCAGGCCTCCATTTGTTTACCTGCTATTTGGCACCTTATTGTGTATTTTTCACCTGCTCTCCACATAGCGATACTTACCTGCATCATATCTATCATACTTTACCCCCACATTTGCCTCTATAGATATTTGCTTGATAAAGGCAACAGCCAAAACGACGCTACTATATTATAACATCTATCTCCACCTATGTAAAACATTTATTGAGTATGCTTTTTGTGATGATACACATGATATAGAAGACCCTACCTCATTGTCATAATAAAAATCACCTCTTTTTTCATAAAGACTTCTTTTTGGTGTGCAGTGGATTCTTTTTTGCTGTTTTCTCTATTGTAGTCTATTCGGTTGTTTGAACTATCGTATTTTCGGCGCTTTTAAAATCCTAAAAGCAACAAAAATATAAGCATATTGCTTGACCGTGGAGACATAACCTAAGGGAGATCCACCTCTTATATGTCTTGTCCGCAGCAGCTAGGAAAGCCATACTGCATTTATGGATCCAGTCAAAGTGCCCCTCTATTAAACTCTTTTTGGATAACTGTTTCTTTCACCTAAAAATGGACTACTCAACAGAAAGAAAAAATTGACATGCAATTCTTTTCAAGACGGAGCCGAGCGGCGCTTTTGAAACACGCAGCGGCGATCTCTCATGTGAACGCCGCTCCGTGTTCGGCATAGACAGCAGTGATATTCTCACTACTAATTGTTAAGACCCGTCTTGGGGACCGACAGAGCGGACCCCAAGACGGATCCTAAAAGCGCTTGTAACACAGAGTGTATACTTCGTGTGAACAAGCCCTAACCATTGAGTGCCAACACGTATGTTTATTTATTTATAGTTTGAGCTTCCATTGTTTGGATCTTATGTTTCTCTCCTCTGTATTCTGAACAATGTTATGACTTCATGGATTATTACATGTACTTGATTTCTGCTGATGTACAGTTGTGATCTATTTTGTACTATGTATTTTGGAAGCTTTATAAATAAATAAAAATAGTCAGAGCCATAACTTTTTTATTTTTCTGTGTACAGAGCGGTGTAGGGGCTTGTTTTCTTTTGCGGGTTTTATTGATATAACTTTTGGTGGGATATGACTTTTTGATTGCCTTTTAGTCTGTTTTTTGAGAGTCAGGGTGAAGATAATACTGCACTTCTGGTAGTTTTTTTTTTTTAAAGCACTACCTGTGCAGTATTTGTGACATGTTCCTTTTACTCTGTGGGTCGATACCCAATGTATTTAGCTTTTTTATGTAGAAGCACTTTAAAAGACAAAATAATAATAATAATAATAATAATAATAATAATAATAATAATATACAGAGTGGAGTAAGTGCTTTTTTTTTGCAGGATGAAATTACTTTTCCATTGGTACGACTTGGGTGGTTTATTTGGGTTTTTTTTAACGCTTTTTTCCATTTTATGTGCAGCAGGATAAACAAATTTTTTTTTTTTAATTCTGCCATTTTTTTTTTTTTTGCCATATACGGTGCGGGTTAACTAACATGACAGATTTATAGGCTAGGTTATTACGCACATGGCAATACCAATATGTGTACTTTATTTCTTTTTTGGGGGCAAATGCATTTGTAATGGAGAAAAGACAATGTGTCGGTTTTAATTTTTTTGTGTTTGCATTTCACTTTTTTTTTTTAAAATGTTTACATTATGTACACTTGTCACCATAGCGGACATGACTTCGATGATCTGCCGATCGCGATTACTACACACAGCAGTACATGTCTGTATTGTTAGGGTATCTCCACACGGTGCATTGCGGTGCGTGCTGTATGAGGTGGTTTAGAAGTACTTCTCTCTCCCGGCGTACAACACACGCACATTTAACACCGGGGGAGGCGGACGTAATTATTAGCTCTCTCTCAGAGCTATGAATTACCGTAATTGTGGGGTGCATTTGGGGCGTATTGAAGTGCACATACACACCGAAATATGCCCGCAATTATACCGTCTGAACATACCCTTAGGTATTGTAACTGTCAGTCACCATGGCAGCCTGGTGACGTCACAGCCTTCGGTAGGCTCTCGGGTTGTGAGGGAAGCCATCGACTCCAGCAATCGCGTTGGCGGGAGTCCAATGGTGACAGAGGGAGCTCCCTCCCTCTGTCTCTTCCTTAGCTGCCATGATCACAGCAGTTAAGGGATATTCGGCTGTGAGCGGAGCAAACTCCGATTGAAGCCAACATCACACGGACTCAGCTGCAATATACAGCTTTTGAGCCAGAAAAATGTCTTGGATGTTCCTGAACATCCAAATGCGTTAAGTCACTTGTGATTTGGACGTTCGAAGGGGTTTAATATGTAGGCAACAGGAAATAGACAATTAAACACATCTCTGTTCTGATTTTGCTTTAATTTAAAATTAGAGCAGTTCTCATCTGCTACATGCTTACTGAAGGTTTCCTAGTTTACTGACCACTTCTCTCTGTTCTAGCATTCCTGGTGGGGATGGTGACCTCACTTCCTGCTGTGTCTTAGCAGCAGCACAAGAACTTGTTTACTTTTCTTACTGACAAATTTACCCCTTTAGCGCTCTATAGCCTTGTGACCTGCAGTCAAAACCCTTTTGTCACCAATGTCCCTCTATGGGGATGTTCACACAGAGTTTGTTAAATACGTATTTGGGTACATTTTACATACAACGGACCCCAATACATATTTAACAATGTCCAAGAATGGTTACATTGATTTCAATGTAAAATATGTATAATCGTTCAGACGATTCGTGTTTTACACGTTTTTGCAGTGCGTTGAACGGATGCGTTCAACGATTTGAACGGTCAGGTCTTGATCCGTTTAACACATTGAAAAGGCAATAGAATATATCTATAGGGATCTGTTTCTGCAGTCCAGAAAACGTATCCAAATACATACCCCACTCTGTTGTACATTTTTGGATGTATTTGACACAATACGCATTGCAAAAACATATTCAAGATGCCGTCTGCACATACCCGAACAGGCTCAGCTAGGAATAACCGAGCTGAAATGCCACTGCTGTAGAATCACTGACAGCATGAACAGGAAGTGGCAGCCTGAAGCAGCCTGTGAAGAGCAGGCTCGAGACAGCATGGTGAGAACACCCTTTAAAAGCATAACTTATATAACAACTTTCCATACATCAACAGTACAAATAAACATAATAAACTTAACATATGTAATTAGAAAAAAAAGCTTCCTTCTTTTACCAGCCTCCTTTTCTCTGCCCCCACCTCCTGCTTCTTTCTTACCAGTGCACTCACTTATAATTGTAGTGTTGTACCTTGTTAGCCATAGAAAGAAGGGTGAAGAAATCAGGCAGTATATTTAAAGGTGAGCTTTCCAGTATACTAGTTCTCTCTGGCAGAAAGGATTTTATACAAGAAAACGAAAAATTAGCCTTTTTAATAGACTAGACAGTGATCTTCAAGCAATCTTAAAAACATTAAAAATAGCATAATGTCATATAAGCAGATAAAGAAATTGTGGAAAGGAAGAATTTTTACAAAAAGTAAGGAAATAAACTGTAAACCTGCAAGGCTCCACAAGTGAAACATTAGCTCTTACTTTTATCAGTTCACTGATAACTTCTTATCTGTGGGCTAATTTGCAGCCTCCATAGACTACTCACTTCAGACACAGAATAGTATATTTATCAAATTTATATTATAAAGTATAATTTCCTCCTCTGGGGAAGTGTGCAGCCACTGGGAGATCTGTACTGCTGTTAGTAATAGTGAATTGGTGCAGGTTCTTGCACTGATTGTCTGCCCTGTTTCCGCCACATAGAAGCCTGTGGTGGGACATTGCACGCACATAATCAGATACATCACATTGGACCTGCAGAAAATTTACCCCTGATTCTGTGTACCTGCTCTGACTATGGGACAGGTAAAGTCAATGGTGTGAATGTACCTGCAGGTCTCACACCCGTGTTGCAGGAAGGACGAGATGCCATTGTCTGAAGAATCCTTCAGGACACCCCAGACAATTTTTTTAATGGCTGCTGAAAGGAGAAAAAAAAAAAAAAAAGACAGGTAGGCTTGGAAAAATTGTTTTAATTCTGTTATCCTTGTAAACCACAGGTTGGAGTTCACAATGAAATCTTAAAAGGCTCTCCAGCTGTGCATTGTAGGTTACAACTAGGGGCACTCAAATCTCATATAGGGTATTTTTGTATGTGAGAAAATTGTCCCTGTTGATGTTTATTTGGTTGTCACCACCCTCATAAATCACTAAGGTTCCATCCACATGGCAGGATGTTTGGTTGGATTTCCAGACTGTTTTCAGATTTAAAAAACGTCTGATAAAAGACTGTCAACATTTCATATAGTTTAATAGAAAATCCATTCAACAATCCACACTGAACAGGTTTTCTGCCGGACCTTTTTTTTTTTTACATCGCCGGTATTCAGAAATACTTAGAACATATTCAATTTTCCGACCGGTTTTCAGGCGAGGGGGGACAGGCAAATTAGCAAACCCAAAACCATACAAAAGGTGACAAAATACCAACCGGATTCTTAAGACAGAATCCGACTGGTATTTTGTCACTGCCTTGTGGACGCACCCTAAGGCAATCTGTATCCTTAGACCTCAGCTTTGCTGAAAGCTCTGGTTACATAGAAACCTATACAGAGGTGAGAGGAGGAGGAGGAGAGGCAAAGATACATGTAGAGATGGTGCAACTTAAATAGTGAGTGCTAGACTGCTCCTTACTGCTGTCTAAGAGTATGTTCACACGGCTTATTTTGCTGCGTATTTGGGCACTCATTTTGCTGCATATTGCGCTTTATACGCGGCAAAATGTGCGCCAATTACGGCAATTCATAGCTCTCATAGAGAGCTATGGGTTGCATGTTGTCTCCCCGCTCGTAAACTACGATCGTATTGTATGCCCGGGCGAGAATTGACATGAGAATTGTTTGCGGTGCTTACTTGATCAGCACAACTTCCAAAACACACGGCGTATTGCAGCACGTACTATACACGCTGCAATTACGCCGTGTGAACATAACCTTAGGCTCGATCCACGCAGCATCGGACAAAAACCGTTGGAAAGTCGACTTTGTCACTGTATTTGCAAAAACTGCAGCCAGTACTTGTTTTTCTGCCATCGGCCCATACAATTTATTGTATTGGAAACCGATGACAAAATGCAAAACATCGGCGGTTTCTACAACATGTTGTTAAATCCGCCACCGCCAGAAAACGAGCTTTTTAAAAATAAAAAATAAATTAAAAAAAGACTACAGGTCGTTTTTTTATATCAAAGTCTACGGGCATGCAGTGAGATGCGGTTCGAAAATGCTAAAACTGCCAAAATTCAATAGTTTTTTTGTGCTGGGTGGACATGGCCTAACATCCTCCATGATGCTGCTTGTATGTTAAAGTCTCTTACTTTTACTTGCTGCCCCTCACTTGTCCATAACCTTCCATGGGCAGCTGTAACACGAACTATCGGTAAAGCTGAAGTTCCAGAACATGGATTCCTTTAGTGATTTATGACCGAATTACTAAAAGATACAAAGGAAGAAAGGGGGGGGAGGGGATTAGGAAAAGGAAGCATTTTTGATTTATGGATGGTTGTTTTATAATTGGAAGCACAATTTAAAAAGAGCAGAAAAGATGCACAGGAATGTCTAATTACTCTTAACAATTCAAAGGCCATGTTCACACGGCTTAAAATGGGCCGTATTTCGGTCCGTAATAACGTGCCGGAGAGCGCAAATTACGGGCTGAAAACTGCCCAGTCATTACGGTAATCCACAGTTCTCATAGAGGCCTATGGATTACGTCTCCTCTCCCTGCTCGGCGAATACGCCGAGGGGGGAGATAATTGACATGTGAATTACCAGCGGCGTATACGCGCCGCTGGTAATGCAAGTCTATGGGCCGGCGAGGTGCCGGCCCCCCGCTCCCGCCCCGCCCCCGGCCACACGGCGTAATTGCGGGGCGTAATTATGTCCCGCAGTTAAGCCGTGTGAACATAGCCAAAGAGTGATAACGCGGACTTGAGAAATTCATATATGCCCAGAAACGTGTGTGCCTAGATGGATGCAGTCTTCCGGACCTCAAAACACTATTCAACAATATTTATAAGGGAAAACACAACCAAAATATAAAATATAACAGTCTAAAAAATAGGAAATTATCTACAAAGGTATGTTCACACAGTCTATTTGCTGTCGATATTTCAGAGCATAATTGTGCTGCAATACGTCTGAAGTACAGCCAGCAAATACGATAATTCATAGCGCTCATTTTCACCCGACACGTATTACGCGCCGGGAAAAAGAAGTGACACATCACTTCTTCCCTGCGCTTATGCGCTGGGGAAAATGAATGTCTGTGGGAGTCACAGCATTTTAGAAGTACGCGCCACAGTACACTGTGTGAACATACCCTAAGGGCATATTTACGCTTCAAAACGTCCGAAATGTGCCCTGCAATTAGGGTAATTCATAGCTCTCATTGAGAGCTCTGAATTACGTCCATCTCCCTTGGCGTACAATACGCGCATATTGTACGCCGAGAGAGAAGTGACATGTCACTTCTTCGCGTCGCTCCCGTGCCGTGGATAATGACAGCGTGTACTTCTAAAACCACCGGCATATTGCCGCACCTACCATACATGCCGCAATAAGCCGTGTGCGCATACCCTAAAAGAAGTCAATAACACAATTTAGAAGGTAAACTAACCAGAGAAATAAAAAGACAGACAACATATAGAGGTTTGGAATGCAGAAAGAAAAGAAGAAAAACACATAAACCAGGATCCAACAGGCAGTGTGGGTAAAGTGCCACACATGTATCACTGTGAACACACAGCTTCTTCAAGGGCTTTTTCTGCGCTGTATTAATTCTGGTTTGCACATTACACGCGTTTTGCGTTGCTCCTTTTTCAATTTCTGCTTGTTTTCACTGAGTGAGAATTATCTTTGTTCACTACCAATGAATGAGACTCTTCCCTGGTCATGTCTAACCAAAAGGTGCATAGTTAGGTCCATTACGGTAAATAGATCACTGCATTAAAAAGCAATGTCTAGAACATATTTTGACCCTCTTAGACGAAATAATGATTTGCCCATTAAAAATGAAAAATAAAAAGCCTCTGCTTTACTTGAAGGGGGTTGTTCACTTAAAAAAAAAAAAAAAAATCAAATAGGGCCAGGTGTGTAAAAAAAAAAAATATTTATCTTCCAGTTCATCACCACTGCTGGTCTGGAGCTCCCTAGGATCTGCTCCTCTTCACTTCCAGGTTCTCATCCGGGCACACGGGAGAGATCAATGCTCCACTTTTACATACACTAAGATTACGATGATTTTAAATAATTTGGGAGAGCCCATATGATTACGTCACGTCTTTGGAAGCTTCTAATAGGTTTATTGGCAACAGCTGAGTTAGACACCTGTGGATGTATGTTAAAGCAGTCCAGAAACGCACTGCTTCTGTGTAACATCATGCAGGGCTGTGGAGTCCGTAAGCCAAAGCTCCGGTTCCTCAATTTCCCCGACTCCCGCTCCCTCATACATGGCGTATGTTTTAGCCATAACTTTACTGTAGTAAAATGGTAACCTCAGGCTATTTAAGTAGAACATACAAAGCAAAATGACAACAATGTTTTGAACTTTTGATTTTGAGGCTCTATATCTTACCATCCACTACAGCTTCGTACATGAGGCTACCATTTTATAGACAATCATCTTGCATATCTTATATATAGATTTGACTTGCAAATATTTAGCATCTGCTTAGTTCTGCAGATTCTATCCTGTAACTGCATTGTTACCGTTTTGCTTCTAAAAATCAAAATGCTAATTTTTATTATTTTGTTAGTATTTGGTAAATCCACCTTTGGCTTTCAGCACTGCCTGAATCCTTCTGGCTCTGGATCAGATTCAAGCATGTCTTGACCAAATTCTGATCCCTGGTCTCTTCTACACGTTCCTAATATTGGTTCTCAATGTTGGTGCATACTGGACTTGGGTATGAATACAGCTTTTTCTTCAACTGTGGAGGCCAATACAGCAACTCTACTTCATTGTCATTGAACCATTCCTTCTCCAACCTTGACGTATGCTTCAGGTCGTTGTCCTGCTGGAACACTATGTCGTCCTTTTCATACCCATAGTACTGGAGTGTATGAAGTAACTCATCTTGTAGGATACTCACATATAGCTCAGCATTGAGATCACGATCGATCCTGGTCAAGTATCCAACATCTGTGAAACACTATATAATCAGGCTTCCTCCACCGAACTTGACAGTTTCTTCAATTTCTCTTAACGATCTGTTAGACCCATTCTTCCAACCCCATTTGCCCCCATCAGAGTCCGGTCTATTGACTTTCATCTCATTGCTCCAAACCACCTATTTCCAATCTTCCATTTTTCGTACTTTTTTTGAAAACTCGAGCCGACGCTTCTTATGACGAGATTGAAGTCTTGTCTTCTTCACTTTTTTCAGGTTGCATGGTGCTTGCATGGACGTCTTTGATCTCAATCTTACGAAGCCTACGAGCCGCCTCCATGGCTGTGTCTGTCGCGTTAGAACTGATCGACCTTGTGATGAGCGACTTGTTGATATTTTGCGTGGACGTCACCTCTTGGCTTCTGAAGGATGGACGGACTTCATTTCCTATTCTTGCAGCTGTCATGGCCTCACTTGATGCAGTTTAGCTATTTTCTTGGCTGGGAGTCAGAGTCAGCCAATTTTATAACGACTACAACTCCTGCAACATGGGCACTGACTCCGACTCCACAGCCCTGACATCATGGGAAAGTCTAAAGAAATCAGCCAAGATATTAGGAAGAGAATTGAGGACTTGCACAAGTCTGGTTCATCCTTGTTTGCAATTTCCAGATACCTGAAGGTGCCTCATTCATCTGTACAAACAATTATATGCAAGAAAAACAAGATAGGAATCTCCAGCCATCAAACACTTCAGGAAGGAGATGGGTTCTGTGTCTCAGAGATAAACATGCTTTGGTCTGACGTGTATATCAACCCAAGAACAAAAGCAAAAGTCTTTGTGAAGATACTGGCGGAAGCTGGTAAGATTTTGACATTATTCATAGTAAAACGAGTACTGTATCAACATGGGCTGACAGGCCACTCTGCCAGGAAGAAGCCATTACTCCAAAAGAAACATATAAAATCCAGATTAATGTCTTCAAATGCACACATGAACAAAGACCTACATTTTTGGAGACGTGCTGTGGTCTGACGAAACTAAAATTGAACTATTTGGCCATAATGACCATTGTTACATCTGGATTAAATTGGGATAAGCTTGCAAGCCTAAGAACACTATCCCAACTGTGAAACACGGGGATGGAAGCATCCTGTTGTGGGGTTGTTTTGCTACAGGAAGGACTGGTTCACTTCATAAAAATTATGGCATCATGAGGAAAGAAGATTATGTGGCAATACTGAAACAACATCTCAAGACATCAGCCAGGAAGTTAGAGCTTGGGAGGAAATAGGTTTTCCAAATGGACAATGACCTGAAGCATACTGCCAAACTGGTTACAAAATGGCTTAAGGATAACCAAGTCAATGTTTTAGAGTGGCCATCACAAAGCCCTGGTCTCAGTCCTTGTGGAAAGTTATGGGCAAAGCTGACAAAAGAGGTGTGAACAAGGCGACCTCCAAACATGGCTCAATTACACCAGATCTGTCAAGAGGGGAAAAAAAAGAAAAAAAAAAAAAAACCCGATACTTACCTATCCCCTGCTGCTGCAGCTCTGGATCTCTCTGGGATCCCCTTCTCTTCACTCTCGGGTTCTCGTTCCAAAACAAAGGAGAGGCTCACTACTTTCACATACAGTGCAGCGTGAGTTTCACCTCTGTGTCAGGCAGGCCCGGACTGCCCATATGGCAAACCGGGCATTTGCCCGACGGGCTGCTAGGGCCTGGGCCGCAGGGCCGGCTCGGAGCGCCCGCCGAGGGGGCCGGTTTCCCCCCCGCCGGGCCCCGAGTGCCGGTGCACGCACAGGGGCCGCAATGGTCACTGACCCAGCCATGCAGCCATCACGGCCACCGCCTGCACTGCGCTGTGCAGGCAGCAGCCGAGGCTGAACATCTGGGATCTATTGATCCCATCTGTTCAGCTCCCAGGAGGCCGCGGGGCAGGCGCGCGATGTGATGACGTCATCGCGCGCCCGCTCTGCGGCCTGTACCAGGAAGCCAGCGGCCGCTCCGGAGCAAGAGAAGAGGCGGGGACAGCGGGTATTATTTTTATTTTTTTCTAAACTACTTGCTGTCCCTGGCTGCCTATACCCTGCCCTATATACTGCCCTGGCTGCCTATACCCTGCCCTGGCTGCCTATACCCTGCCCTATATACTGCCCTGGCTACCTATACCCTGCCCTATATACTTCCCTGGCTGCCTATATACTGCCCTATATACTGACATGGCTGCCTATATACTGCCCTATATACTGCCCTGGCTACATATACCCTGCCCTATATACTGCCCTGGCTACTTATACCCTGCCCTATATACTGCCCTGGCTACCTATACCCTGCCCTGGCTACTTATACCCTGCCCTATATACTGCCCTGGCTACCTATACCCTGCCCTATATACTGCCCTGGCTACCTATACCCTGCCAATACCCTGCCCTGGCTGCCTATACCCTGCCCTGGCTGCCTATACCCTGCCCTGCCTACCTATATACTGCCCTGCTTGCATGTAGACCGGCCCTGGCTGCCTATAAGTGGCCCTGCCCGCCCATATACCACCCCTGCTTACCTATATACTGGCCCTGGCTGCCTATAAGTGGCCCTTGCTGCCTAAGTGGCCCTGCCTGCCTATAAGGCCGTGTTCACACGGCTTACTCCCGACGGATTTGTGAGCGCAATCCGGCTCACAAATCCGCCCGTGAATAAGGGGCGGGGCCGGAGCGCGACGGGGGCGCCGCTCTCCGGCCCCATAGACTTGCATTATCCACGGCGCGTATTGCGCCTGGATACTGTGCATGTCACTTTCTCCCCGCCCGGCGGATTCACCGAGCGAGGAGGAGCGACGGAATCCACTGTTCTCTATGAGAGCAGTGGATTACCGTAATGACTCCGACGGATTGGCGCCGTACTGCAGCGCAAATCCGGCGCGCAGTACGGCGCCAATCCGCGGCAGAAATAAGCCATGTGAACGAGGCCTAAGTGGCCCTGCCTGCCTGCATACTGGCCCTGCCTGCCTGCATACTGGCCCTGCTTGTCTAATGGGGGTCTACTTATTTACATGCCACTTATCTGACATTTTTTAATTTCAAATTTTTAGGGTCTAACATACGCTGTTTGGGGAATTGATAGGAAAGTGCTGGAAAAGAGAGGAGTCTACGATGTAATTGTGGTAAATTCTACAGGGACGAGTAGTGACTAGGAGAAGAAGACATTGCATGCTGTACCGGACAGAGAAAGAAATGGAAGGGAACAACTCATCAGGGAAGACATCATGGAGGTTTGGGCCAGATGGAGAAGAAAAGGAGAAGAGAACAACTCCCATCAGAGATTATGTCTCCTGTGAGTCCCTGCTGTCAGGGGTCAATTTCCTTCTGTGTTGAATCAGTGCTGTATTCATGTGATAGTGACCTGACTACTGGGGATGTGATTGGTGGGGTTGTAGGTTATGTTGGTGCTTATGTAGTGTCAGTGGGGGCTTGTCCCTGATTGTAAAGCAAGTGCACACCTGACTCTGTGATGAGGGGTTTCTCTGCACCACTGTTTCTTTCTTGCTTGTGTTTAGGGAGATCTCACACAGAGCGATTTTGGTGCATTTTTTATGCATTTTTTGTGCAGAAATGTACAGCATTAACTACTCTGTCTTTCTGCATAAAAACACGCCAAAAACGCTCCGTGTGAAAGCAGCTTTATAGTGTAGTTTATTTTAGAAAGTGGCGAGGTGCGACATTTTGTAAGCGAGGATATTGTATGTGGGCTGCTGGGGGCTTAGTGCCAGGGCTGATTTTTATTCCCAGTCCGGCCCTGGTGTCAGGACAATAACTCAGAAGCGAAAAGGAACAGATCGCTGGGAGCACTGGAGTGACAGCAGCAGGGGATTGGCACATATATAGCAAGTTTATTTTTTCTTTTTTGCCCACCCGACCACATTTATGTGTAATGTTTTTAAGTAGACAACCTCTTTAAGTGAGGGACTATAGAGCTGGACAAATGTATCCTGCCATGAGTTTTGTTAATATATAACGCTGTAACAAATTATCTTTTCTAATCAGCACAACTGTGTGATTCCCAGACAAGAAAAAGAGAACATTTTGATAACACACATGCTGCTGCACATTACATACACTAAACACTACAATGTTACAAAATTAAGCTTAAATGCTTCTCAATATTATCAATTTATATGAAACAAGTATGTCTGGTAAAACTCCAATTTTATACAGGGCTCCATAGGGCTTGTCCCCACGGCAAGGGTTCGCAGCTAGTTTTTGGTTTTGAAAACCGCTTGAAAAACCGACTGCAAACTTTTCAATGGACCGCTATGGAAAACCCTTGCGGCGGTCCCTACTCAACGGGTTTTCAGCCCGGCGGTTTTTCAGACTGCCGGTGGTCTGAAAAATATAGAACATGCTCATTCTTCCGTCCGGTTTTCGGATGGAATATTAATATGTCTATGCGAAGGGGTAGGGGTTTTCTCTGCTAATCGCGGAGAAATGCTGTCCTCTTTCGGCCATGTGAATGGCCCCATATGGTTACTAAATGTCTACAGTGTAATTTCACTACTAAATTTTAGGTAGTAGAAGCTTAAAGTGGTTGTATCATTTCATTAAATGGTCTTCAGAATAAGGGGACAGTGAAAACAAGCAACTTTGCAATTAGATGCCATTAGCAAAGCTGTCTTGTATTCACAGTATTCCTTATCTTGTGTTTTTGTTTAAACTGATATCCAGTCCTGGTCGAATCCCTCAGGATCTCTCCTCCTTGCATTTCACTAGCTGAGAGCTCATTTACATTCTGTACAGCCCCTGGTCGTATTCATGGAGCGAGCAATTCCTGTGTCTCTTCACTCAGGGACCAGCACATTTTCACTTTATACAGCCAGAAGAAAACAGAATTACAATGAAGGGCTTCACAATCAGGAAACAGCACAATTTTTTGTCGATCCCTGCCGGGACTCAGGGTTAGGGGCCGTAGCATTTTCTCTCTCCCAAGTCAGCAGAAACAGACTGCAGCAGATTCTAAAATGAGAAAAATAACGTTTTGTCCCGGTGCCTAACTCTCCTGCATAGAAGCGAGATCTGTGCCGTTCATAGAGGCTTCTCCAGCTTTTGAAAGGAGAAGAGTTCAGTTGCTCAGTCTAGATTGAATGCAGCCTGTGGTATTGTATACAGCTCTTACAAAAAAAAGACTGCATAGGAGAGCCCACAGGGGACATGTGGACTCAGAGATGGGGGGAGTCTCGGGACCCCAGCATAAAACAGTGAAGGGGGGATGATGTCACCCAGCTGGGAGGGGAAGAAACGACCCTGCATTTCTGGAGTTGAGAAGCTGAGAGCAGTATGAATCAGCCGAACTAAGGAAGCGATACATCCCCTTTAAGAGTATGTTCACATAGCGTATTTTGTCATATATTTTGCGCTGAAATACATGCCAAAACACGCTGAAAAAAATGCCCAATGTAAAATCATTGTCGTCGTTCAGACGACAAATTATTTGACTCCCGTATTTCTCGGCCTGTCACTTCTTTCAGGCTCTTATGCACTGTGAAATACAAGTGTATACGAGGCAGAAATCTGCTTTGGTACATTGCGTGGAGTTAGCGCTTTGAAATTACGAGATGGCAATCCGGCGTTCACAGCGCTCAAATGTGCATGCTGTGATTACGCTGTCTGAAAATACCCTACAGCTCCATCAATACAATGGATTTTCACATAGGAAACATCCATCGCATATTCGCAGAAGAAATCCGTACAGATTTTTATTTTGTAAGACTCTATTCTACGGGAGTTCCGAGTACAGGCGAATCCCATTCTAAGTCGACACTTTTGGGGGCCCGTTCCCAAGATAGGATGTGGGTCCCTCCTCTGAAATCAGACTTTTGATGGCATATACTAGTATTATTCCATTAAACTATGTGGTGGAACACCCATTTAAATCAGTCCCATTTAACATAAGCACCGCGTTGGTCAGTCTGCAGTCTAGTGTAAATACCTGTTTTATAGTCACTTGTATATTATATGACATTCAACCCGTATTTCTTTCAACATCTCGTGCTAAATTTTAAATTATTTTTCCCGGGCAAATGTATCCTTATCACGTTACATTCTTACAATACTGTCTTTTGCATAATTTTAGCTGCAGATCTTTACTTTGTAGCGACAGATCAGCCTGATGTGGAATCCAGCATGTTTTGTTTTTTTTTAAATGTTTACACATGGGAGTCATTGGGTCATAAGACTATTTGAAAAATTTTTGGGGGTTTAAACATGGGAAACACTTCCAACTTATATCTCTGATATAGACTGAAAATGTAGTGTCAATAACCCTTTTTGGCTTTTTTCACACTTGTTGTGATTAGAAGGATATGCTCACATGTCAGAATTTATGTGAAAAACTCCATGGCATCTTCTTCCCATTGTTTTCAACGGGAATCATCATCACAGTTCACACAGTGAACATTGTAAACTACAGGGCAGATTTTTTAAACCCTTAAAACTTACAGTACCAATCAGAATGAATAAAGAAAAAAAAAAAAAGAAAAAAATAAATAAAAGTGATGTCACTTCTTTCTGTCAAAATCAAGCCGGATTCCACACCAGCCAGCATAGACTGTGATTAGCAGCATTGAAAGAGAGCTAAAGGTGACAAAACACACACACACATATGGATAAATATATATGCACACACACACAGACATATATACATATACTCAAACACACATATCCCACAGAAGCAAATCTGCACAATTGAGTTCAGTAATGCCGCTGGAGATTTACCTGTATAAAATCTGCAGCATATGTACAAGTAAGCAGACCCTTAACCCGAATCACGTGGATCAATTTACATGCCTTTTATGTGTATATGCATCACACTACAGGTAAACAACATGACCCATGAACCCCATCTAAGACAGATATGCTGCTCTGCCAAAAACGCACCAAAACGTATCCAAGGCCGCACCCCTTTAGGTGTTTTTCCTCTGTTTATGCCCCGTTCATAGTAGAATCTAATGGGAATCACAGGGCTTCCATCGGGTTATGTCAGAGATGGACCTGCCCTATCCCGAACAAACCCCAAGATCTCAGCTCAGATGGGGGAGGGAAACTCACTTGGGACGACTTTCCTTTGTTCCATGGGGGTTCCAGCCGGTAGCTTTGGGTTCAGCCATACTCAGAACTCCCATAGAAAGGAATGTCGCACACAAGTGCAACCTGCCTTTTCCCTTGAGCGGGATTTCAAGGCCTTCCTGGGGAAAGGGCCCCCCTCTTTAATGGCAGCCTATCAATATGCCACCTAAGTACATGGTGGAAACAGCCCTTTAAGGGATACCAGCAAAATATTTCTTAGTACATATTAAGAAGCAAAATGTAACGATTATATAGAAATTTTTATATATACATATATATTGATTTTTTTTTTTTTTAAACAATCCCCTATGTACACTGCACTTTTACTGTAAGCTCTGGTAGCAGCGAAAGGATAGCTTGATGGTCCTTCTTTCTGGTCTGAGAAGTGCAAGTATTATCAGCATCCTCCGATAAGGGTAAAGAAACCTCCCCTCAGTGAAGAGGATGAACCCATTATCCTTTAATGCATTGCTGGTAATTGCCTAACAACCTATGGTCTCATCTAAATTTATTAATCCATGTTAAGAGAACAATCATTACCTACTATTTGTAACAAGACTATGTAGAGATAAGCAGTCTGCCCTGCCATTCAGGAGTTTTATCTCACACTCCTTCCTGATGGACGTGTCTTTTTAATTGAATTTGCCCTCCATTTTGCCCCTTCGCTGCCTCTCTGGGATCCCCATAAAGCTCTGAGGTAAATGACAAGTTACCCACGAGAGCCCTGACTTGGTAGATTCTGTAACATTATTCCATGCAATAACCTAGGTCAAACCGTTGTGGAACTACAACTCCCAGAGTGTTCAGACCCGTTGGGAGTCGTATTATGACAGCGTCCGTGCTACTAAAGCCAATGTCACTGACAGCTAAGGGACATACCTGCCCTCCAGCCACTCCCTGAGGAAAACCGCGCGTTACCGCTATCACTCCAGTGACGACAGCGGGCGGTTTCTTCAGGAGAGGCACCACCTATTCCCCGCCCCGGTACAGCCCTCCTAGCACTATCCCCACCCTCAGCTACCAGCAGCGGAGCGGCACAACCACGTTTTCCTGTCACACCGGGCAAATCTGAGGTGAGAGCCCTAAATAACGCAGATATACGAGGGACTGCTCCCCGAGCGCACGGATTCCCGCGCATTCCATCCCGCCCGGCTATTGGCTGAGGGCTGCGCGAGCCCTGGACTGCAGCGCCAGGCAGGGAGTGGGCGTGGCCAGGCGGCGGCCGTTGGGCGCTTTTGCGCCCATTTTGACCTGTTGACTTGTACTAGTATAACGTAGATGCGAGTAATAACGAGGGGATGATGGCGGCTGAGGGGATGCTCGGACTTAGGGGGTGACCTCTTCTTCCTTGTGGACAGTTCTGTGTGAAAAATACTAGTTTGTGCCATACTGGCCAATCAGAATCGCTGTTGTCAAACTACATCTACCATAATGCCTTGCGGCTTGAGGGCGGGGCTGTTATGGCTGCAGTAATAACTACTAGCAAGTTAGAGCAAGTGAAATGAGAGTTGGGTTGCTGGTGGTAACCATGGAGCACAGCCCCTGAGGTTAATCACATGATTGGAGGAATCAGCGTTGTTTAACATTTTAGAAATCGCCACATTTGGTTGGTGACAGGAAATATCTTTGTTCTCCAATACTCGGTGAACTCATCTGTGTCCACAGCTTGGGCTCGGTTCACACTACGTTGTTGTCCACGTCGGATATATCCATAGCTCCCAAGGGTTCCGCTATTAGAGGGGCAGTCCCTATTTTTGATAGGAAATATGAAGAAAACAATGATATGAATTCAAGTATTTTCCAAACTCTAGAGTGTGGTTTATCTCTCCTATAGATTAAATGTTTACTGGATATAAAGATATTGGTCGTCCCTTGAAACGTGCACCCACCAAGTTACCGTAACCTCTAGAGCTGTGCAACTTGTGTTGAAAATTAAGAATCTTCGATGAATCTATCGAAACCCCCAACACAAATATGAATTGGGTCTTACATCATGGATCGGACCCGGAGAGCTGTGATGGCCTTGTGTAATTTGTATTCACTTAAATCCAAACAAACCCCTTTGATTTAACCCCTTAAGCACCAGCCACAGAGGCAAACTAAGTCATGTACATAGGGGAACTTTGTAAATTATAGAGAAAAAAAAATTCTCCAACCAGTTGAAAAAAAAATCCATATAATAGTCACATTTTGCTCAACAATGTGTGAAAAGAAAAACATGGTAGAGTGTCCCTTTGAGTTGCTTGTTAAAAGTCGGCACTATCAAAACCGTTCAGCCATTACTAAGGAACGAGGTTCTCTGGTTTACAAAACCCATTTTCATATGTTAAGAATTTATTTATTAACCAGTTCCTGTCATGGTCCTTACC